>RAOB01000188.1:0-51642 GCA_009804825.1 Neurospora sp. FGSC 26638
GTGGTCGTGGCCTGATCCTGGGCATGGCAAGTGCGGCTCAGCGACGACAAGGCCGAGAAGTACAGCGGGCAGTTAACCATGAAGCTGGCACTGGGCAGGGTGTAGGCAAGGACACCAGACGAGCAAGCGGAGTAGACGTCGGAGCAGTAGTACTTGGCATAACCGCCGGTGGTAGAGCCGCGCTCGCCCTCGCCGCCAGCCAGGTTGCTTCGTCTGGTTCTGCCTCCAAGATGACCGAGTACTTCAAGTCGTCCAGCTCTTCCACGCGCTCCACCGTCGCCGGCGTGTTTTCCAGGGTCGCTAGCGAGTGCGGCTCTACCACCGGCGGTTATGCCAAGTACTACTGCTCCGACGTCTACTCCGCTTGCTCGTCTGGTGTCCTTGCCTACACCCTGCCCAGTGCCAGCTTCATGGTTAACTGCCCGCTGTACTTCTCGGCCTTGTCGTCGCTGAGCCGCACTTGCCATGCCCAGGATCAGGCCACGACTACACTCCATGAGGTCACCCACTTGAGCCAGATTAAGGGGACTACGGACCAGAGTGGATGTTATGGGTATAGCTGTGTGCGGAGCTTGACTGCGAGCCAGAACTTGAATCATGCTGATACTTATGCGTTGTTTGCTAACTGTAAGTTCACAATGTCACTCCCCTCCCCTGCCTTCTTTCACTGTTGCTTTCTTCTTGGGACATGGGCTAACAAGGTAAATAATAGCTATCTACGTTGGCTGCTAAGCGCAAGTGTCACATGCACTCACCTGGCTATGGGGTTGGTGAGTGTTTTGGAGGTGACTTAACGGACGGGAGTCTGGAGACTGTTGGACTTGCAGTTGCCGGGTAGCTGTCACGGAAACTTGACAGTGGTGCTGGACTGTTGTGTCAGGGTGTTGTTCTCTTCTCATTGTGCAACCTCTCTTTGGACAGCAGCAAGTTCTATCTTTCTTGGATAGCGCTCTGCGGGTTCACCTATGTATATGGGACCTACTACCAGKTAMCTGGTAGCAAATGAAGTGAAAAGTTGACGGTAAACAGTGTTCTTTGTTGTGACTTGTGGATGGGTGACTGTAGAGTACTTTGGGAGTGCACAAAAGGGCAGTGAAACCAGGATCCAACAACACCCACCCATACCGGCTTCTTTATCTCTTGACTCCTTGACCCCTCCAGTCTACATATAGTAAACCTTCCCTTGTTCAATGGATAGACACCACTAGCCAAGAAAATAGGATGAACTACCGCCACCATCACTTCAGCCAAGATGGACATGGACATCTACAGGTATCTGCCTTCTCACCATGCCTCCTCCTTCTCCCATACCGGCACCACCAACCACCGAAGAACCAATCGTCCCGTCCTCCTCCCCTCACCCAACCAAGCCTTCCTCTCCCCTCATCCTCCTCCACGGCAGCCACCCCAACCTCAACATACAATCGATGAGATCACGACGCATCTAACCTTCCTCCACCACAATCTCTACTCCTCCTCTACCTCTACCTCTACCTCCACATCATTAACACGGGAGATACATGTACCAACAAGAGACATCACTACTCTACAGGGCCGTCATCTTTTCAGCCGCAGCTGCAAACCACCCCGCTACCACAACTGGAAAATTTCCACCATCAAGCGGATGCCAAAGCGGGAAGTGCTGTCGAGGTGGGGGACTATGAGAGTGGGAGGGGGAAATGAGAGAGTGGCGCCGGGGGATTATTATTGGTGGAGGGTTGCACATGTTGTTGTGAAGAAGAAGGAACAAGATGAGATTGGTGCAGGGGGTAAGTCTAAAGGTGAAATGTTTGGGATGCTAAGAGGATCTGGGAAGCAGCGGCAACGAACAGACGAGGGAAGTGGAAGCTGGAATTTGCCCCTGGGCCTGGGGAAGGGTGTGGGAGTGGGAGTGGCAGTGGGAGAGGTGTTGAGGGATAAGGGGTGGCCAAGATGCATGTGAGGATTGAAAACAAGTGGAACAAGAGAGCACGGCAGGCAGGCAACGATGCACCCAGGACCCAGGATATAGTGAGAAGTTGGTTGGGTTCTAGATGTCAGGTTTCCATTAACGTTCTAAGTCTTGAGCCATTCCTTAGCTCTACAAGCTCTTTCCTACAGCACAAGACTCATCTCCATCGACATCTACATCTACATCTATCCCAGCTTCCAAATCCCGTCCCTAAAGACACTAGGGCTTTCTTTCTTGGTTCCTGCACTCCCCCCTCGCCCCCTCTCCCCCCTCTCCATCCCGACCAAGGTAGGCCTAGCGCTTACCACTACGGCCCGAGGAACTGTTACCGCCCCAAGATTCAGTGTATGTCTCGATGACCTCGATAGTGGTCTCAATGGTCTCCCAAACATGGGTGGAGCCGGAGCCGGAGCCCGAACCCGAGCCGGATGTAGACGAAGAGGAGCCACCGGAAGAGGAAGAGCTACCGCTTGAGGAACCTGAGGATGAGGATGCACCGCCGCCGTTGCCACGGCCAATTTCGATGGTGGAGCCGGAGTCGTTGGAGCCGGAGCTGGACATTTTGTTTGTTTTTGAGGGTTGGTTTATGGGATTGGAACTGGTAGTTGGTGAATGTTGATTCTGATGCTGATGAAGAGTGAGTCTTCCCTTCAAGAGTTGAGAAGCCCGAGAAGTTATACCCGGTCCTCAGGTCCACGATGATACGTAGCTGTGTCAACAGTGTTGATTTACATTATGTTTACACGACGCATTGTTTTCGATATATCACCAGTAAATCATTCTCTCATCCTCTTTGAGAGAGTTGTTTAATAGCTCCATGAGACCTAAGATGGTCGAGAAGAGTTTGTTCAGCTGACCGTTGTCTTGAAGTCCGAAACAGTTTGCTAGCGAACACCAACTTGACGAGTGAAAACCGTGCTGCAAACTCGACACAGGTGCTCCTCCAAGCTTTTCGTCCCTGTGTCTAGTACACATCTATAGCGTGTACAGCAAACGCAAGCTGACTCTTTCGCATTCATGTTCGAGGTCAAGTTTGACTGTTCTCACATCGCCTTCTACATGTATCTAGAGCTACCTCTGCTACCCAAGTCCCAGCTTTACAGATTGCTGCTTCTACATGTAATCCCCACAGGCCTCTTCGGCCTCCAGTCACACGTCTTACCCTACTTGTACGTAGTCCTATCTCTAAAGTCTAGGTACATATTCCTTCTTCTAAGTCCCAGCCCCCCCCTCACCACTATTTACATTCACACTGCCAGACTTACCCAGTTACGGTTTTGTAGGGTTAGCCGGCGTCTGTACAACAGCAATGGTAGTAGTGACAGTGATAGTTCCAGGAGCAGGTCCTGTCCCTCCAGTTCCTCCAGTGCTGGAACTGGAAGTAGAACCACCAGAAGAGCCGGAAGAACTACCGGAAGTACAAGTGGTGGTGACGGAAGATGTTTTCGGTTCTTTGTCCCAGGTATGGGATGTGTTGTTTGAACTCATGTTGGGAAGGTTGGATAGAGAAAGGCCGGTACAGTGATTAGGGTGGTGATGATGAATGCAGTGTGCATGTTGAAAGAGGTTTGGGGGCTGGAAGATGGCAAGGGCTGGATTATAAGGTATTTATACCGGTTCTCTTGAGGCTGTATTTCACGAGGGCGAAGAGAAAAGTTCGGTTTACTGGTTTCGGTATCGAGTCTCGACCACGCTAGTACAAGTATACAACCGAGTCACCAAGAGTTATGGGGTGTTGACGGAAATTATGGGGTGTTGACGGAAATCTCGAGGGGTTCTAGACGGTATGGCGGTAAAAGAATCATAACTCTGATATCTACACTGGTGTCAGAGCGGATGAAAATAACATGCTGATGCTGACCAACAACTTGAACAGCGAACTTCTCGATTCACCCAAGCATAAAGCATGGTCCATGATAACCTTTCATCAAGAAAGATGCCCCATAGAACATGATTCATGTCCTTATTCCCCTATACAATGAAGTCCCGGAAGAAACTCGAAAGAGGTATAACTGGCACCGAGTCCCCCTCCCTGACGAACATTAAATCTCCAGGCTTCCAGTTTACAGGCACACCACCCTTCTTCAACAATTCACCCCTAACCGCTTGCACACATAGCCCAAAAGCATCCACCAAATCGACATCATGTCCTCCTCAAACACCTCTACCTCCAACACCACCTCTTCTACCACTCAAAGTGGCACTTCCTCCACCAACACCTCCTCAACCTCGTCCAACTCCAGTACCAATACGTCCAATTCTACCGGATCAACGGACACCACCTCCACCTCTAGTTCCTCTGACCCGTTGGCAGCTCTTGACCGTATCCGGGTTGAGGGAGCGATGCAATACTGGGGTAGCAAGAATGGGTGAATGAAGGAAGGAACGGTGGGAGGGAGAAGGAGAAGGAGAGAGGAAAGACGTAGTAGACATACAACAGCAGATGCATGGGATGTTAGCCTAGGGGCAAGCAAATGGCAATGAGGGGGTTTGGTAGAGAGGGAACGTGTAGTGAGCTAGCTACCTAGGTAGGCGAAAGATGGAACCTAGAATTGTGTAAACGGTGAGATTTGCAGTGCGTCATGAAACCTGAGCTTCTTGTTCTCTAGCACGTTGTGCGCGCTTATTACCTCGCGATTCGAAGGTTCTTTCCCGTCCAGCTTCAACTTTGAAGTCCTCATAGCTCCTGCCATTCGTTGCCAATACACCTCAGGATTTTACGCCCTTGCCATCTCAGGCCCGCCATCTACCTACGCTACATTCACCAGGGGGGCTCCATTACCGCTCATCTGTCTTGAGATTTCATTCCAGGTAGATACATGTTCAACTCCCTCAACTACATCGTGATCCATTTCTTCTAGTCCTTCGTCCCCTGCCCGTCACCAAAGCAAAAACAACGTTCAAAGCCCAATACCTACCCTGCCCTTCCGCTTCCAACGAAGCTCCCAGTTCCTTATCACTCAGGACCCTCTCTCCTCCTTCCAATCATATTTCCAATCATATTTCCAACCAGTTTCGACCCATCTTTCTCTCCTACATCTACTACATGTACCCGCGTAGAGCCGAAGAGGTACTCTCATTTACTGGAACTGGAGCCAGAGGAACCAGAGGAACCAGAAGATCCAGAGGAACCAGAGGAACCAGATGAGCCAGAGGAGCCCGAAGAGCCAGAGGAGCTAGATGGGCCAAAGGTACCATAAATACCAGCGCCGCCGGTGTTGGGAGCTGGGGGTGCGATGTCAGAGGAGTCTGAGCTGGACATTTGGTTGGTTTTGGTGTTTTAGACTTGGTGTCGGTGTTGGAAACCTAGTAAGGTAGGTAGGTATGGAAGATGAAGCTGTGGTTGTTGTAGTGGTGAAAGTTAATGGGGATTGGAATGGGCAAGTACTGCACATTTATACCATTTCTACAGTAGAGGTATCATGTTTCAATAGCACCAGGCGCCTGGACACGATGTGCCTTTGATACCATTGGCATGGAACAGTTTGTTGTTCTCGAACCGCCCAGGTTCGATGCACGTTCTACCTGATCACCGGCACCAATGCATGCTCGTGAGTAGGTAAAGATCGGGCTGTGTTTGTTCAAGAACTCGGGGGAAGCCTAGAGTAGGATTGTATGTAAAATGTTGACGGAATGGATGAAAGACAGCACTAGGTCAAAGTAGTAGGGAGATTGGTCAGAGTTTGAAATAGAGAAGCTTGATTGCTTCGTCGACCGAACGCATCTATGGATAGTTCATGGCATGTGGAATGCTCCATCGTACTTGCCCTTATACCGTGTCCTACATACATTCTGGACTCTTCCAGCCCTTTGGCTGTGTTACGTTCTTCTCAAGTACATCTCGAACTCCTCGTGTATCTCTTAAAACCTCTACTTCCGTTCCTAAGGTAGGTACTGTCCCACACGTTGTTTGACTTGAAACTTCCCTACAAGTTCAATTCGTTCAGCCACCTCTCTACACTACCTCTACATTATGATTCCTTCTAGTCCTTCGTCGTCAGTACCTCTACCGAAATGAACGCTTAAACTCAGTAGAGGTACCTTTTATTATTCTTTCGCCTCCACTAGTAGGTACCTAGGTAAGGTACCTACTCAGAAACTCTTCTTGTTCATCTAATCGAAATTCCCAGACAATTTTCGAATCCGTCCACCTCGCCTAGCTACTATACCTACCTTACGTCCTGTTTACGGCAAGAACCCGCCGCACAACAATAGCAATGTATAGATACTACGTACACTCGGCGTGACAAGTGATAGGTAGTATTGGTTACAACTTCGTAATCGGCGTAGATACGGTGGTGACGGTGGTAGTGACAACAACACCCGTGCTCGTCGTGGAAGGGGCAGAGCCCGTCCCTTTTGCTCCCCCGGAGCTCGAGGAGCCAGATGAGCCAGATGAGCCAGTGTTAGGAGCCGAGGGTGCGCTGCCGGAATTACCTGAGCTGGACATTTTGACTGGTTCTGTTGTTTGGGTCTGGAGTTTGGGTTTGGGCCAAGTTATTTTGGAAAGTGGCAACGGGAGAGCGAACTGTGATTGTGGTGAACGTTGATGCAATGGAGACTTTTGCGCGGGCAAGGACGGTGTACCTACTTATACCTGCTCTATTGTCGAGCGTCATGGTTCTACGGGATCCAGTGTCTGAATATCTGGCCTCTAGTGCGATCTATCATGCAGTGTCTTACTCTCACTGTTCTGGTCCGGTTTGCCTGTTCTTCCTGCTGACCACGTACTTTGTAGTAGGAGCAAAGGCCATATGGTTTTTTGATAGAGGCTTCGGGAAAGTCTAGACGCAGACTTGCTCACGGGGTCAACACTTTTGCAGTTCCAGCACCTCTCTGTACACAGGTGGCAAGACATGGAACAGATGAAAGACAGCACAAGGTCATCACGTTGAGAAACGAATGGAAGAGTACGTAAAGATTACTTGATCCATCGACTCATGATGCATCAAGACCTGATGCATGTAGACGAGTAACTTAGTCCCCGGAACCTATTTCTCCTGAATACTAAGGTGTCTACCCGTTGCCTAATATCTGTAGTGTCTTCTAAATCCGAGCAGCCCTTCTCAACTACTTACTACAGCCTCCCGGTTAGTCAACGTTCAACCATCAACCATCAAACACCCAAAATGTCTTCCTCAACATCCACCAAGGGCTAGTTCGGATCCGTGTTAATAAGTCTGGAGAAAGGGTACATTACTGTGCTTGAGTGTATGATGCGGACCAAGCACAGTAATGCAGCGTTAAGGCACGCCAAGACTCCCATACCAATCGTCGTACTGCGCTATATTCGGTTCGTAATGTTTGGTATAGTATTGAAAAAAAATGACTAAGTTAGACGAGGCGCTATATTTATAGGGGGTTGAGCGCTGTGGTACGCTGAAGACTTAGGTCCGTACCGCGTTATTTCATTGTTTTCGCACAGTCTGGCAATAAGCATCGCAATACGGATTTCGATATATTCTAGCCCTCTAATTGGTTAGATCAAGGATTTGGGGTAAGTGCAGGTAGTTGCAGCGACTGCAGCGAGGTGCATGAAAATAAGGATAATTGAGCCGAACGCAAAACGAGGGCAGTATCGCAGTATATTTATTGCGACCCGAATACTGCAAAGACTAATGTATTAACGCGGATCCGAACTGGGCCCGACACTTCCTCCTCAACTTCTTCTTCAACCAATAACCCCACCACCTCTACAATTCAACCCAGCTCCTCCGGCAGTTCTTCGTCCCACTCCTACTCCTCCACAACGGCAACAAAAGATTTCGCGACCAGCGGTAGTTCCACGTCCACTACTTCAACGACCACGAGTTCTTCGTCTGATCCGTCACCAGCTTTTGGCCGTTTGAAGCTCGGTGATTGAGGACTGATTGTTGGGGTTCTCTACAGTGGGGAGGGGGCATAACGGGGGGTTTAGGAATGGAATAGTAGTGGAGCGTAGGTAGGAACACGAAAAGGAAGGGAAGGGAAGGAATGGTGGAGTGACCAAAGGAAAGAAGGAAAGATAGAGGATATCGATGTAGCAAGAAGTGGATACATCATGATGGAAAGTCTACAAGCCACAACACTCGATCAAGTCTCAACATCACGCTCGCTAGTTGGAAGCTCGGAAAAAAAAAAAAAACTGTTCAAAGCCAGGTCATCCATGCTTCCATTGCCGGGTCCTAGTATCTGATTCTGGCTCAACCATTCCTCCTTCAAGTCCCTCCCCTACCTCATGTTTCCCGCCCAAGCCTACTAGCTCTCACAAACATGTCCTCTTCCAATTCCATTCCCTAAATTACCCCGAATCGTGATTACCTCTCGCCAAGAAGCTCCTCCATTATTCGATCATGTTACTTCTCCATTCTTTGTCAAGCGGCGAGTCTGTGACTACAGTCCTCATCAGAGGTCGGGTGTGATCGTGAGCCTTTGCACCTCCTACTGCTTGGTGGTATCCTTGCTGTCCTCCTTGGCCTCCCCCTTCTTCTCAGCGGCGGCAGCCTGAGCAGGCTCAGTGGTGGTAGTGGTCTCGATGACGGTAGTGGTGGTAGTGGTCTGGACAGGGGCGGAGACGGTCTCCTTGGGCTGCTCAGTGCCGGCGGCGGCGGCGGAGGTGGTGTTGGAGATAGGGGTGGACATCTTGCTTGTTTGGTGATTTTTTGGTTTAAAGTGGGAGTTTTGGTTGAGAGATTTGGTTTTGGGGTTTGATTGGTATGGTAGATGTGTGGATGTGGATGTGAATGTGATGCTTGTATTGATAGTGAAAACATTCGATTTCCAAGGCGGGGGTGCTGGGGTAGTTATACCTGTCACGGTGCCAACAACACCTCTCACGTCTCTCAAGACCGGGAGTCTACACGTCTTACGTTTGCAGTTCGTGTAGATATTCTTGGTGGTTCCCAGTGTTTGGCGAAACGACATATTGGCCATTCATTTCCTCATGGATGAGGTGACACCCATATCTCGAACAAACAATGGTTCGAGGATAAGGCGTTTCTACTATCATCCCAAAGAATGTGAAACTGGGCTACCAACCACATCTCTGTGCTTCATCACGTAAGACTTCGCCGGTTGGACCAGAAAACGTGAACTTGAAGCGATGCAGTAACACACCCACGGTATTGCCAATTCGGGACGGGAAGGAAGTGGATGGATGACAGCCAAACTCACCAGAGCCACTTATTGGTAGACGGTGGTTGGTTGCTGTCTATTGATCGCATTAATCCCGTCTTCAAACTCGTTGTTGGATTATTAGAACTTGGAAGCCTACCAGAACGTTTGCACTCCGAAACTTTGTCGTTGGTTCCCGGTCTTGACGGTTTAAGGCGGGTTATCTTCTCCCGTCATGACTGATGCAGATCTTGGAGTACACCGAGGTGCCGGTGTGTCCAAAGACGTTTGCTCTTGCCTCGCCGATGGAAGCAGCTACCTGTCCACCTTCCTCGGTAGTACAGTAGCAAGAACAAACGCAAATCGGAAAGAATGATGGCCGTTACGAACCCAACCAACCACATCTTTGCCTGCCTTCATGAATCACGATGCACCAAACAGACACACACAGTCACTCAAAGACTTCCAAGTGCAAAGTAATGAAGATATGCATCAAGGTAACGAAATCTCATTTCAAACGCTGCATGTTGATTTCCTATTCCCTTCCCTCACTATCTCAGTCCCTCAAGCTTGACTTGCCACCTCTCAGGGCTTACACTCCTACTTCCCCTCCTCCTTGCCCTTGCTGTATCCCCCTTCTCCAGCTCCGCACCAGTCATATATCCAACACTCACCTCATTGGCCTTACCACCACCCAATCCAACCCCAGAACTCCCGCCATCAGACGTGGTGGGCAAGAAACCATGCTTGTCACAAAAGCTGCTGCTGCCACTATTGCTGCCACTGTTGCTGCTGCTGCTGCTGCCGCTAGAACTTGTGACAGATCCCTGCAGATTAGAGGTAGGGATATCCTCCGCCCTAACCTTCTCTGCTCCAGAGGGATGGTAAGTGGGGATCCAGTCTTCCACGCCCATTTTGACTGCTGTTGAGTGTTGACTGTTTCTTGTCTCTTCCCTTGGGCTCGCCGGCTCGGGGAGTTTGGAGTTTAGAGTTGGGAATTGGGTATTGGGTACCTCTTGAGGGTTCTGGTCGTGGGTGGACTGGAGTGATGCTACCGTGATAGGCGTTACGATTCAAGCACAAGTCAAGTCGAGTTTTGGAACTGTAGTGAGAAGTGTGGATCAGTGGGAATGTGAACGCTGCTGCTGCTGCTGCTGCTGCTGATGATGAACCTGACTTTCTGTGTCAATGGTAGTAGAGATCCTACGAGGTCTTATACCCTTGCTGATCAGCCGCGAACATGCTTGTCTAACGTATTGTCTTCGGCGTCGAAGGGCCGACACTTGACATCCTCTCAGCAACTCGGTCTTGAAAAAAGTTTGCTCAATCGTCCGTTCTTTTTGACGTGTAACAGACATAACAAGACTTTGTTGGTGATTCGAAAGCTACTGATGGGTCGACCTAACTGTAGTCTCAAAGGCCGAGAAAGATTGATTACCTAATTAGATCTTTTGGGTTTTCAGCGCGGTTGGCCGAAGCAAACGCCACAACTTTATTGCCCCTCGCAAGCCCATCATACAAAGACGTTGACAGCGGGTCGATGCCACCACGAGATGTCTTTGTCCGGGAATAAGCTGACAAGAGATTCCGCACGTGAAAAGCACGTGTGCTTACGACAACACACCAGGCACGTTGCAATCAGGAACCGATCATTGTCTTGACAGTATTTATCATTACTTCTTTGTCCATGTATATGCTCATTCCATCATACACATCAACGGCAGCTATACACAACTGGCTGGCTGGCCACATAACTCCATCAATAACATTAGGTATCATAGCTTCTCTTAACATGGGTATCCAAGCAGAGATCATTTTTCGGTACTCTGCATCCTCCTCCCTTTCTTCTTCACCGTGGTATCATTGCAAATGCGAGAAAAAAAAAAAAAAAAAAAAAAAAAAAAAAAACTCATTGAGAGTGACAGGCTGAGGGACAGGAACATGAGTAATGGTATCCTGGCCCTTGGCACCGTGCTTGTTGGCCTCCTCATCACTGCTGTTGTCCGACTCACGCACCATGTCACCAAAGTCGGTGTTGATGATGAACTCCTCGTTATTGAGGTGCCTGAACATGAACCAGAAGATGATGGTAAAGACAGCACCGGCAATGGTAGGGCCGGCGAAAGCCCAGACAAGGTAGGGATCCTGGATAGCGCTAGAGGTGGCGAGACCAATGGCGGCGCTGATGGCGGTCATGAACAAGTTGACAGAGCTGACGAGACCCTTCATGTTCTTGGGGGAGCGGGAGTAGGCAATGGTGTAGGCAGTGACGTTGACGAAGACCTCGGAGGCGGCAGTGACGACAATGGGGATGGCGTAGTACCAGTACGAGATGGAAGAGAGACCATCCTCACCCTCAGCAGCATTCTCCTGGCAGGTAGTGGCGTACTTGCCGCAAGGAGAGGTCTCGTAGACGTAGTGCTGGAGGAGAGGGAAACCCATGGAGCCAATGGTGCAGAGCGCGAAGCCGAAGGTCATACGGGAGATTGGGCCCCAGTGGATGCCCTTTCTGCGCAAGAGAGGATAGATGACGTGGTTCATGAGAGGGACCACTACACAATTTGTTAGCTTTATTCAGGTAATAACGTGATCATGCATGGGACGTACTAATGACAATGGTGACGGAGTTGAGGTTGTCGAGCAAATCGTTGGGAACACCGTTGGTCCTCATACCGGCGGAGAGGGCGTTGGCAGCAGCACCGAGAGCACCGTCGTTGATGTAGTAGATGGGAAGGAAGAGGAAGATACCGCAAGCCTGGAAGGTACGGCGCACATCCTCGACGAACTGATCATCATAGCCGTAAACCTTGGTGCTACCAGCAGCAGCGCGAACGCTGGGCTTGCCAACATCCCAGAAACCCTTGCGGCCGATGGAGCGAAGACCACCATGAGTGAAGCAGTCGCCAAGAACGCGGAAGACGTTGCCCAAATCGGAACCACCAGGAGGCTGCTTGACGAGTCTGGGGTTGAGGTACCACAGCAGGGGAGGGAGCAGCAGGTAGAGAATGGTAGGAATCAGGTAGGCGGCCCAGTAACCAACAAGCTTGGCCAGGTAGGTGGTGGGGATACCGAAGCAGGCACCGATGTTGATGAGGAGGTAGAACCACAACATGACGCTGTTGAGAGATTCCTCGGGGTCGACAATGACGCGCTCGCCATCCTGCTCGATGACGTGGGCAACCTTGTGGGGTGACTGGTCCATGACGGTGGGCGAAATGTTGGGCTTGAACTGGGCGGCACCAATGGAGAGCATGTAGAGTGAGAGAGCGAAGGGACCGATAGCGTTACCGGAGGTGAGGACAGGCGGAAGAGCCGAGATGATCATGATGATGTGGGCAACACCGCAAATGGCGACACCCTGGCAAATCATGCGGAAACGACCATACTTGGTATCGGCGAGCCAGCCGAAGAAGATGGGAAGGGCGTAGGACAGGAACTTGAAGGCCTCGGTCATGGCGGTGGCAGTGACGGWGCCCTTGCCGAGGGCACCGGCGGTATCGTTCTTGTCGAGCACGGCAGCACCGGTGCGGGAACCCTTGGGCAGGGGAGCACGGATGAAGTTCTTGTAGACCTGGAAGCAGCCGTAGTACGAGGCACGCTCGGCGAACTCGACGGCGCAGAGGTAGTAGCATTCGGCAGGCATCTTGCCGGCCACACGGCGCAGGGTTTTCTTCTCTTCCTCGGTGGGCAGGACAAGGCCATGGTATTCCTCGTGGATATCGCCGCCGTTGAGGCTATCGCGGCCCATGTTGGCGTAGGGGGGAGGCCCCTTGATGTCTTGCGACGGGCGCACCTCGCCGACAGGGCCGACGGCGGTCGGGATGGTGGTGTTTGTCTCCGCTGGGATTTGGGTTAGTGCGTGGTAGATCTCCTTGAGAAATAATAGACATACCCATGATGATGGTGGATGGGGATCCTCGTGGAACTTGAGACTGGATCCTAATGTGGTGCGACGAGTGAACGCGGAGTCTCTCGAGACGGGAAGAATCAAGAGGAACTGGAGAGAACTCGAGGGAAGGAGGGAGGGCAGCCTTCTTATTATTACTTTGCTCTCAGAGAACCTAAGGTGAGGTCGCACTTGCTCTTGCCTTGTCTGAAGTAGATTCCCGTCTGGGACTCTGGGCAACATGGGGTGGACATGGGTCCCTCTAGGTTGATGGGCGACATGCACCCGCCCGTTCGTAGTGTGAGTGCCAATTCGCCGTTCGCGGTCTGGTTCTTCGCAATCGATTGGCGATGGGATCTGGATGCAATTCCCTCTTCTGATTCTGTACAGACTCGGCAGGTGGGAGACTACCTCGGGAAGGTACGTACTGCCGCTAACATGGCGGACGAATGCAAGACGAGACTGGTCCCGGCATGGCACCTGCTCTGGGCAGGTCCTCCCGTAGATGTGCTTGGCATCTCACTTGGCTGTCGCTTGGCCCTCGTCTTGACGCATTCGCTCAAGCTTCTCTTGGGCTTCTTTGCACTGTCTTGTCTGTCTTGTTATCGTCCTCAGATGTCTTGGTCACCATTCCCAGAATAGCTGCTTGTGTTCGTTTTCGATACTCCAAGACACTCGCTGTTTTCAGAGACAAATGCTGCATTGACATGCAATCAACAATGGCTTCCATTCCAGTTGCCAAACCAGCACCAGACTGACACCTTATCAAATTCCATTAATCAAGTTCAATGTGGTTCTCGCCGTAACCTTGCCTTGTGGTGTGGTTGCATTTTGTTTGGGGCTCATCCAATCGGGGCCACCTGATTAACCTTCTTTTTGCCTTTTTCCACAGTGCCCAGAGATAGCGGCGGCCACATCCTCGAATGGGACACCCAGGGGCTTTAAACAGGGATCAAGGCGCCATCGACATTATGGGGAGCCTCGGCATGGGGGCCACATCGTGGGGTTACACTTACCCGTTGAGGAAGGTGACTTGGTCCCAGATCTGTAATGTTGCCTCGTCGCTTTTGACCTCCTATTCAGCTCGCATTCTTTGTTGTTGCTTCTTTCTGGCGAACGTTCGTTGTTGGTGGTTTGAATCGCCTCCTTCCCTGCCGGATACCGGCCCGTCTGATATCATTTCCATTGTTCGAGAAGGCCTCCCAGAGAAGGAGTGTGGTACACCATCACGAACTCGGTGCTGCGGTTGTGTTCTTGTCCTTGATATTGGATGTGTGGTGTCGCCATGTTGGTCCGAAACAGCGCCGGTGTCGAGGTTCAAATTGGCTAGTGCCAAGGTGTGGTTTATCACGCAATACTGGATCCCTCTTGGCATCATCGGCGCACTTTGGAGCACGCCCTCGGGGACTGGACAAGTCGGTCCAAATGAACCGAACGTACGAGGTATTCCGTTGCCACCCGAAATGTTATCTTTGACAGCCAGGAGGACATGATGCTCGATTATTTGTCAATTGGCGACATTGAACCGCCACCACATTTGTCATGTTGCAAGTTATCCAAAGTCGTTCGATCTTTCTGATATCAACCCGTCGCCATGGACGTAGTAAGCTTGAGAATAGAGGCAAATCCGCAAATCCGGGGAATGATTTGCAAACAGGTGACGGAAGATTGACGATAGGAAGAGGTCTCGAACGAACGACAAACAACCTTCCCCAGTGATCACCTTCCTGTTTCCACTTCGCCCGTCGGACTCGCGATTGCGTTGGCTGTTGTCGCCGATAAGGTTTCCTGGGTCGGGTGGTTCCCTCAATTGCACACGTGCAACGTGGAACTGCTGGAAACGGGAGGAGGTCCGGTGGTAGCCGGAGGGGACTGCTACAGTGGAAGTGGAACACTGAGCACGGACCGCACCACGGCACCTTGCCTTGCACCCACCACCATCTTAACATCAACATCTGGGAACCACCATCATCAACTTCATCGCCCGGACAGGGCAAGATGATGCACGTGGAAGCAGCCTTATGAGGGCTCTATTAAAGGGATGGTAAGGGACGCGGCCGGGGAGGCAGATTGTCGACGCCATCCCGTGCCAATCCTGACCATCAACGTGCGTACATGGCGCTACATCCGTCCACTTCTCATGAGCGTGTCCAAGATGCGTCCAAGTCGCGGTCCGGTTGCGGCTCTCGGTTCATGGGTTGCATCTGGATACCACCGTTTCTCTATCGTTGAGGCTCGCGTTTGTTCTGAGGTCTGACCTCCATGACAGGTCTCTTCCAGTCCGAGATGTGGACGAGTCCGAGTTCGTGATTCGGTGAGTGTTGTTCAAGTACTCTCTGATAATACCCCGCCTGTTAGCGAGCATTGAAAAACCACAGCTTTGAAACCGGCAGGTGCCCAAAGGCCAAAATAGCACATACGGAAGGCATACTCGGACTTAGACGCTGCCCGTGTTCAATGGGATCTGGTCAGCTAGGTCGAACCTTCCTTCTTCAACGCTGWCAGCGTTTTCCAAGACCAAAGAAAACTTGTTGCCAGATGAAGCCATAACATGGAATTGGCTCCTCTGGTGTCCTTTTTCATCTCCACTTTTCTCCCAGATACAGTTCTTCAAATCACAACAAAATATTACCAACATAATCACTCATACCTGACAATCATCAATAGCCTCAACGTCTTCTCCCAATATGGTACTAGCTCACCCCGGAAAACCCTACTTAGACCAGCTTAGCTCCAGTGCTAAAGCACCCCACATCCTCCACAGTCTAGGCGCTGCACCCACTGCGCTGGGTCTGGGCGTTCTAGCCAAGGACCGGCCAAGGATTGAGGCTATTCAGTGCTGATTGGTCGCTTTCTGATGCCGCATCACCAACACAAAAAAGTGGAGTGGAACCAACGACCATTTCCATGACACCTCGGTTTAACACCGGATTAGGAAGGTATGTGTACATGGTGAGAGATGAGATGAGCGGATTTTGGGACAGGAGGACAGTGTACTTGTCGCACCGTCAAACCCACAAAGACAAACCCCAAGAAATAGTATCCAGGAAACCCTGGCTCGTCCAGGACAAAAAAGCTGAGACCTTTTACAAAATGGCTAAGTACGGATCGGAAAGGCATTAACAAAATTCAACATGGCATATCAAATTTTCAAAATAGCATATGCAAGGTAAGATCACACTTTGGTTGTGGAACGAAACGGATCAATTGGATATATAAACGCCTAGGAAAGTTGACCAGAGGTCTCGAGCTAACAACCAAACCAGTATTGTACACTACTATATGCCAAATCTTATGGGTGATCGGCAAAAAAGGTCTCAGCTTTTCTGTCCCGGGCGACCCTGGGTTGTGGCATCTTGAGAATCAATAGCCGCGTATTATGGAGACAAGACAAGAGAAAAAAAGGCTGGGAAATTCAAAGGTTCAACTTGAACGAGGGCTATCAAGTCCACTGGCGACCTCAACCTCCCGATTTACCATCCCTCCTTGCCCCTTTCAACTTGCATCGCTCCCTCGAACTGAAAGCGATGAAGACCGTGGGAACAAGCTGGAACCAACGTCCCACGTCCCAACCGTTCGGAGCAACAGGGCTGCCCTGCTCAGATAGCGGAAGCAACTCTCAGGAATTCCGTGAGATTGACAGGTTGAATTCGGCCTGACAACCAGATCCTAACCACGCTGCCAACGGTTGGCTCCATGTCGCCGTGCTTTCTGCCTGGCCATTTCCCCTACAATACCATCTCAACATCACATCACATCACATCACAACCTTGGACACCGGGTTAGTACTGGGATTTTAGTCGGCTAACTGAGGCAGGCAGCAGTTTAACAATCAGCAACCTTCCTTCTTCTGTTGCATGTTTCCGCATAAGAGTGACAATCCTACGGACCTATCGAGCCAGCGAGTAAGCCCTAATAATTTCCTTGGGCTCTGGGGTTGAGCCGTTGAGCCGTTGAGCAGTTGTTGTGGCGATGCTCGAAGCCTAACATCCAACCCCCCAAGAGGAATTTTCAACAGGTGCGATCCTACTGGAAAGTATGTAGAGGTATGAGGCTCTTGACAAGCACAGGGGAAGTTACAACACTCTTCCGCTTCGCAGTTGTGTCAAAAGAGACAGTTAGTTCATGGAAGACACTGCAAGTGCAGAAAACATGAAGGCCGATCAAACCTACCTGGCCCCTAACACTGCTTTGCTTTACCTGTAGATACCTAGCTTCGACGTCGCTCGAATGCATCTCAACGGACCCTTCTCGCTCGCAACCCATCATACCCATACCCATTGCATAAAGTCGGCTCACCGCTCGGCTTTCCGTTACGGTACAAGCTCACATCACCTTCAGTGCCCACCCACCTTTGGGCCTTTCTTTGGTGGGAGAGAACCGAGTAGGTACGTTGACCATTGCAGCAAACTTGATCACAGCCACATGAGTAACCTGACCTGACGGGAAGGGGACGAGTATCGTGTCACCGCACACCTGACGGATACTTGTTTACTCGGAACCTAGTGTAGGCACAGATACTACCTACCGGCAGGTGTAACGGCAGAGTTGAGGCTCTTTCCAATTGTTTTACCTAGGCTTTTCCAGGCAGCTTCTTGGAACTGAACTTTAGCCGTGGAGTGGGAGAAACAAAACTGAAGACGGGAGATCCACTTCCAGCATCTAGTTCTTCGAAGAGAAAGTCTGAGAGTGAGAGAGGATGACATGACATGAAAACGAAAGATGATAATACATCTATCTCCCAGGAATCACAGTTCCGTTTCTGTCTGTCCAGCTTTTGAGGGTTGAGAAGGAGAATGGATGACAGGAAATCCGAAAGGGAGACGGGGGTGACTGAGACTCGGGCAAAGAGGAACAAGCAACCGCTTGGAGGAACCTTCCCCTTGCCTTGAAGTCGTGAACTCGTGACTGATTGACGACCGGCGATGCCTCTATCCACGTCGAATCACACTCACATCCCTTCAATACTCTATGCTTAATTCAACGACTTGAATACTGCCTCCCAAGTCCCAACGGTCAAGGTACCAAACGAATACATTCAAGCTACTACTTACTTACTACCTACTCAATCTCTTACTTACAGCCCCGTATTCACATCCATCTCCATCTCCAGCAGCTGCTGTCACGCAACACACCACACCACATCACATCACTTCCCTCAGTCATACTCACTCTCACTTAGAAGTTAAGCCCTCGGAGGATCCCCCAGCGGCACATACCTCACCCCAAACAGTCTCCGCATACTAACCTCCCCATCCTCCCCCTTCTGCACCAACCACACATGCTGCCCCAACCCCATCTCATCATCATCAACCGGCACAAACATCCTGCCGGGACTCCTCAACTGATCCACCAGCTCCTTATGGATCTCCCTCGCGCTAGCCCCGACATGAATAGCATCCCACTTGCCCTCATCTTTATCCTCGCCCTTTCGTTCTCCCTGCCCTTCTACTTCGCCCATGGGCGACCGCTCGTTGACGCCCGACTGCCGTCTTCTGGTTGAGGTGCTGGCGCTGCCGTTGTCTGTGGAGGCGGAATCAGACGTCGACTCGCGCCAACCTTTGCGTCCGTCGCCGACGCGGAAACGGACACGTCCGCTCTCTAAGAATTCGCGGCCTTCGGCGGATTTGGCCATGTTTCGAGCTCCCAGGTCGCGTAAGGCGGGGATGTGCTCGAGCCCGACCACGGTGCCGCCTTCGGAGCCCACGAGCTCGGCGAAGACGTGGGTGAGGTAGCCGGAGCCGGAACCGATGTCGAGGACGCGGGGGGCGGGGCGCGAGGGGGAGGGCAGGATGGAGGGGAGGAGGTGCTCGATTGCTGAGGCGTGCATGTGCGGCGCCGAGATGGTGGCGGAGTGGCCGATGGGTTGGGGGGAGTCGGAGTAGGGAGAGGTGGGGGAGTAATGGGCGCGGTCGACCTGGTGCAGTGGTGTATGTCAGTCAGTGTGTCTCCCTGAAGTAGGTAGGTTTAGAGGCTGTTGAGATGGGAGATGAGGACTGTTGAATGATGTGATGGGCTCTAAGCAGACGGAGGTGATTTTGAACAGTCGTAGTAGGTGGAGGGAGGACACAAGGATGAGTGTAGCAGATATTTGGGAAGAAACACAAACACGAAGATAGAGCGGCAAGGACTGATCCCAAAAAATATATCAAGGGAAAAAAAACGAAAGCGTGAACGCGAAAAAACCGACGATGCATGCCACAGAGAGGGATCCCCCCCACCTCCCCAAAGGACTGGGAATTACCAGAGAATTAAGACGAAAAAAAAACAAAAAAACAGGCAATTAAGTCTCCATCGTGATGATGAAACATAAAACACCAGCAGAAGAAGGCCAAACCGGCATACAGACACCATGGGAATAGATAGGCAAGACCCAAATCCAAACATATATGCAATTGACCCAAACACGCTGCGTCAAAGAGACAACGACGACGCGGCCTAGGAGTTGAACCTCCTCCAGACGCAGGCAACGAGGAACTAAGACAAAATCGAAGGACGACAAACCTTCAAAAAAGCCTCCTTAACCCTCTCATCCTTAATCAACCTATTCCTCCACAAATTCTCAACCAGCTCCGAGTTGCTCACGCCAGACGAGTGCCAGGCCATGTTGAGGTTTTCTCTCAAAAAAGCTGTCGGCCACCTGAACCAAGTCGTTGTCGAGGTGGTAAAGTTTCGTCTGCTCTCGTTCGTTATTGTTATGCCACCGCCGCCGGTTCTGGAGGCCGGACAAGTGCTTGTTGATGAGAGGGTGTTGTTGGTGAAAAGGTCAGGAGGAGGGCAGGTCTTGGTGGTGGTGGTGGTGGTGGTGGTGGTGGGAAGCTGATGGTGATGGTGATAATGTGCTGCTGCGGTGGCAGCTGAGAGGGTGGTGATGATGATTGTTGTCGGTTTCGTTGTGGCGGTTGTTGACCGTAGGTGTAAGGAGGATATGAGGCGAGGTGTCATTCGCGTCGTGATTTGTATATTGGTGATTACGGGGGATAGTGGTTTGAGGATAAATAGAGATGGAGGATTCCGTCACGGTTTTAGGAACAAAGGCATGGGGAGTAAAGGAGGGAAACGTGGGATTTTTGTTACAGGTGGTAATGCTAACCAAAAAGGAAGTATCAACAAAGATGAACACGATGGAGACGAGTGATCGCATGCACAAACAAAAAAGAGGTGCAAGAGCTTCGGACATGCCCTGCCCAAGTATGATGAAGCATTGACGTTAACCGTTCAGGCATCTGATGTAAGATCCCACAGGTCCACACATGTCGGTGTCAACGCGCCCTCCTGCATGGACCATCAGCACATGACGGTCTTGCAGCCTTGTCCAGACAAAAGCGACGGAAAGAGAGGGGCAAGTGTGCGGGGGTCGAGGTTGGTTGAATTGCTGATTGCCCCGTAACGTGGTATCGTTATCCGGTTGACAATCACTCAGAGAACCGAGATAATCTAGACGGCAAAAGCCCAACCCAAGCGTTTTGTGAACCGCCGAAATCGTTGCTTTGCTCTGAGGATTTCAACAAACAGACCATCACCTAGCTTGAGGAACAGTTACCTAGGAACAGGGTCAATGCAATAGCTGAACAAGAAGGAAAAAAAACAAAAAAGACATGATCCACACCATTAAAATGCTTGACATGAGAGAAAGACATAGGGAAGAGTAGGGTAACCGTTTTCGTATGTACGCATATCGCGTTCGTTCCTGTAGTAACAAACCCCTTCGCTCCGCCTGTAGTAACATCCACCCAATCCCATCACGGTCCATCCACGGCGGACGGCTATACTACCCGCTCCGGCGCCTCCCCCGTAGCAATAATCGGAATTCCCAACCCTCTATCCGGGCTCTGCAGCACCAACATCTCATGCCTCCGCACCTTCAAGTAATCACTAACGCTCTTGATGAGGATAAACCACCCGACCAACATGAGGATATACGCCACCCAATCGCTCGAATCCACCGATCCCCAATTGTCGCCTCCTCTGTTGTCGTCCACCGCACCCGGGTCAAAGTCGTGCGAGTTCGGATCTGGTGGAGCCGTGTACCCATCCCCTTCGGCGCCAGAATCTTGCGTGCCCTTCATCATGAAGCCGAATTGGATCAACGTGATTCCCAAGCCGGCACGGGAACCGTTTTTGGCGGCGTGAGTGGAGTGGAGCAGGTAGGTGAGCAGGAAGCCGACGAGCTGAAAGGACATGGAAATCATGCCGTTCCAGATGAAGGAAACGATGGAGCCGACGGGCATGCCTTCAATGTAAACGTCGTCGGGACCGCCGAGGCCGGGGGCGAGGATGGTGGTTTCCCAGTATGGAGGGGCGGCGTCTGCGGCTGCTTGTTCGTAGGACTGTTATGCGTTAGTATTGTGTCTCAACAATCGGGTGTAGGGGAATACGTACAGGAGGCAACTCCTCCTTCTCGGGGCCATTATTTCGTTCCGGTTTAGCTGTCAGATTCGAAAAGACACCCTCATTCTGAATACCACCACCGTAAACCCTCCCTGACGTTGGCGCTGTAGATCCTCCTGCCGTCGTCATGTATGATGTAGTCGGTAGTTGGGTCGTCTGCCTGTCCGGCCCTGGCCTCGAACTTCCTCCTGATGTCGTGTCAGTCGATCCAGCTGCCCCGGAGGCCTCCGTCGGCGAAGAGTCCCGTCGCATCAGGCGTTGTCTGTCGTCGGCATCATCGTCGCTGTCGTCGCCATCTTCGTCGGCACCAAAGGCATCGGCGAGGTCGGGATTCACTGGGCGTTGGCTGTTGTGGATGGAGGATGCGCGGGAGTGGAAGGATGGTGGTGGCGAGTTGGGGATCGGTGGTCTCGCGATCGAGGTAGGGTTGGTAGGTGTTGGCGTGTCGTCGTGGTGGTCGTCATCGTCGTCGGCGTGGGCGTTGACCTGATGGGGGCTGTTAGATTGACTGAAGTTGAAATCTGGTGGTGATGATGGGCGACAACGTACCCTTTCGTAACGGGCCGACATCGTGACGGATGTCTGCGGATGAATCGACGGGTGTCTGTCTGTGTCGCGCAGGCGCTGTGTGTTGATGTTGACGACTGTTGCTGTCGGATGTGGTGTTTCGGGATTCGGGAACCCCTCTCGTGGATAATGCGCGAAGATAAGAAATGGCTTTTGTTGTTGATGGATGATCAATCAGGATGCCGTGGAGATGGAGAAAATGTTCACAACAGTGAATGCTGTCAAGGTTCTCCTGCTGACGTCGCCACTGTGTATGCAGGGCACCGCACTAATTCCTGTGGGCTTGCAGGGAGTCTGTCGCGCGTCGTTCAGGAGTGGAAAAGGAGGAAGCGATGCGACTATGGTCAAGGAAGGAGAAAGTGGAACAAGGGAGACAGCGGAATAGGAGATCGAAATTGGTTATGATATTGAAGTCGTTGTCGTCAAAGAAGAAGAGGATGGTCGTCGAGTCGACCAAGGAACAAAGGGAAAGGTTGTTGAACTAGGAACAGGAAAAGGAGTCGTAATGAAACTGTAACCTCTAGTGTCAAGGACTCAAATGCGACTATGCAGTCGAAGAGAAAGTTACAGAGAGAGGAGAAGGTGCTGTTGCCGCTGTCACTCTCTCAAAGTGTCACTCCAGTGAAACAAGATGGCAGCTGACCAAGCGGAATCATGCCAAGTTCCTGAAATGATTGTGCTGAAGCGACGACTGCGCCATCGGCGCCAGTGAAATGTAGAATTGCATGGACGAGCGGAGACGGTTCGTGAACCATTGTTGTTCATTGTGGCTAATGAGGAGCCAAACGTGGCTGAGCCGAGATCAATCTGTGGCTCAAGCTCTCTCAACGTCAGATCGACGCTTGCGCGGTGGTCCATCGCTTCTGATTGCCAAGCCCAGAATTTCAGAGGGGCCGCCCGCGCCGTTGACACTCAGCATTGCGACTTGCGATTGAAGGTTTTGGTTGTCTACCTACAAATCCCATCTGTGTTGCCGCCATCACATCACCACCATCACCATGTCCGGAGCCCTTCGTAATGTACGCAACACTCCCTTTCTTGTACGCGACCCGTTCGTTGCTAACCGTGAAATTTGTATAGCTCGCCGCAAGGCAATACCAACGCGCCCTCGCCGACTGGCCCCGCGACGCCCTCCGCCCCGAATGCCAGCTCCAAGACGTCCTCTCCAAGCGCTTGCAGAAGAACAACGGCAGCCTATTGCCCAACACCCCCGCGTTCAACAAGTTGACCAAGGAGGCCAAGGAAGAGGCCGAGATCAAGCAGGCTAATGCGCTGATTAGCTTGTTGGAGAATAGGTATAAGAACAAGGTATGTCTGATGGTCCTGGGGATTGGTGGAAGATAGATGAGGCACACAGGCAGATAGATGGAATAGTTACATGGGACAGGTGTGCTAACGGATTGGTTCCAAACAGTACCGCATCACCGGCGAGCTTCTCAGGCCCAAGAGCAACCCCAAATACTATACCGATCTTGTCAAGGAGCTCGAGGAGGCGCCGAACAGGACCTTCTTTGGCAGGATAGCCAAGAGGCTGGGAGGTATCGTTCGCTTCCAGTCGTAAGGCAGAGGAGAGAGGGGAAGAGAGTGTAGGATTACTTCTGTACAAATACCGAATTGCATGTGTGGTTCATGGGCAGGCGTCTGGAGTTTGGGGATATCAAAAATGGCCTGGTCCATATGATGGGCTAGAGCAAAGACAAGTTGGGACAGGTCGCAATAACATTTACCGGAAACGAAAAAGGTTTCAAATTTGCGTGTACATGTTGGGTATATACCTGTGCCAATCGTATATACAAACTTTTGTCTACCTGTGCCATTTAGGCGTTCGTCCCGTTGTCGCTGGTCTCGTGGGTTCCGTCTGTCCATCTTTCTCTCTTCTGGTCCATCTCTTGTGGTTGTCCCGTTGTCTTCATCCATCATTACGTGAAAAGACGCCTCAACGCCCTCGCTCATGGCAATCCCATTAAATATACTTGCTCTCAGGGTCGAGCCTGTCAAACAGCTCCATGCTCTTCTCGTACATCGTAAACACAATACCACCACTCATAACCAGTCTCGCCAACCGCGGCAGCGCACCGCTCCAGAAAGTCAAAACGCCCTCCTGCTTGAAGATAATGCTGGCACACCTGAACGAGTTGCCATAAAGCTGCTTGGCCTCGATGCTCTGCATTCTCGTCTTGATCGTATCCAACGGCTGGGTGACATAGACGGTGATCAAACCGGCGATACCGCCCATAGCGAACGTTCCGACAGCACCGAGCTTCTCCCCTGGCGCGGTGTAGCTCTCCGCGAGCTGCTTCAGAGCAGTGTAGGTTCCGAAACGGGTAGCGCTGTTGGCGGCTTGTCGCGCGGTAGTGGGAACGAAACCCTGGAAGAAACCGCGGATGCCGCGCTCGCGGTAAATGATAGGAACGGCGTGGAGGAAGCCGCGAAGGCGGGGCTTGGCGGACTTGCGGTCGTCGATGCTGTTGGCAGCGTTTGGTCAGCGATGGGCCATGAGCGCAGAGAATTGGGGTGGAGCTTGGGTCGTGGGGATACCGGCCAGAAGAAGCTACAGCTGGGCCTGGAATGGAGCTCTGACGGTGACTCGACTTACAGCGTGGTCTTGATGCTCTCGGTTGGCGTCACAGCCAGCAGTGACTCGGTCACACCGGCGCCAAAACCGGCGAGGACGGTGCCTGGGCCGGAGAGCTTGCCGTTGGAATCGGAGAGGAGCTTCTTGTACTGGTCAAAGGCGACGAATCCTGTCCCACGTCTTGTTTAGCGCTTGTTTTTCGATCTCTGGATATGTCTGGGAACCGTACGAATGCCTGCCTTGAGCGAGTTGCCGATAATCAGAGTCGTGCAGCCGGCATACCATTGCGCGCCAAAGGGCGGCCATGGGAGCTTCTGGCCCTCGGCTAACCTGCGGTTGAGCTGGGTGCGAGTCTTGGCGACTGTCGCGAACAGTTAGGACAATTGGGTGTTTGTCGCGATGGACTAGTCGTCAGGTCGGTGGTTACGTACACTCGGCAGGATATGTGATGGCTGTGTGTTTGTTGTCAGCGCTATGCGACCGCGAAAACCGCCTTGGTGTTGCTGGCAGTAAGTGACTCTGATGTAGCAGGGGAAGAAGACTCACCAATCTCGACGGCGCCGGCGGTCGAACCAGCGAGAATGGAACGGAGGGCACTGGGGCCCTTGAGGGCCGGGTGGGCATTATCGTCCTTTGTGGCGGCAGAGGACATTTTGGTGGAGAGACAGACGGAAAAAACTGAAGAGAGAGGCTGGAAGATGGACTGAACTTGGACAACAAAAAGTTGGGAATAATTCAATCGGACGGAAAGTTTGACAATGACGCTGTTGCTCCGATTGCGGGGCCCCCTGCGTTCCCGTCCCGTCTGGCAGTGGATCGCTTCTCCACTTTTTCCGCGTTCTCGCTGTTTGGGACGCCAGAACTCTTTCTGAACTTTCTCTATTCATCCTCTTGTCACCAACAACCATGGCGATGCTGAATTTACTATGTTAACGATGTTCACAATTCATTACGGCACGTACATCGACACCTGTTCTGAAAGGGTCAAGAATTACAATCAGAGCTTAATCAGTATCAGACCTGTTGGATTTCCAGGCACAACGTCCCAAGCATCAACAAAAGCATGGACCACTTCCCTCGGCGAAATCTCTCGAGTATATGGATAGTCCTATGTTTCTCTATGAGGTTTCCTCTCCTGTATGATCTTCTCATGGTCCGATAAGCAAAAAGCGTTTATCACGGGGTCCATATGGCAGCTCCGTGCTCCAAGCTGTCGGGATTCGGAAACATTCATGTGAAATACACTGGCCTGWCAGGCCAGACATCGCCTAACACTGCTGTAATCAGAAGGGAGAGGTTAGTTACTTTGTCTTGTGATCCCGAGAGGTTGGGTAAAGATGGAAGGAAGGCATCTTACCCCACCGCAATGAGGGCATGGCTCGCCTTGGGTGGCGTGAGGGAAACCACAGGAGCGGCAGGGCATTGTTGGTTTGGGTTTGGTTTAGGTTTGGATTTGGTTGTTATGAAAGTCGGTGTTATGATTGCTAGACTGAGGAGAGACGTAAACGTGAAAGAAGAGAGTTCCTTGAGGCATTTATACCTTTTTCGGTATCTCTTCACAATCTACGGCAGAACCCAATTCGGAAGGCGGTACTTCAGCGCCTAATATTCAAGACCAAGAAGATACCAGTTCTGTCATGAAAGCGGAGGCATTTTTGGCATGGTGTCTGTCTCCAAAGGCGGAGATGAAACAAGATTTCCAACCCAAAGTTTCCTCGTAGAGATGGGTTTCCCAGTCAAAAAGCCTGCTTGCCTGCAGCTTGAGATCGGACATTGAAGCAGCAGCTATGCCGTCTGCCAATCCGACAGCATTGTGGTTTCACATGGCATCGACACTTGACCACCACCACTGGCCAGTCTGTATGTATGGCGATTGATTTCCTATCCGAATCAAAGGCGCGCAGAGCAGTGGATCCCCTAAATACGATCGACCCTGAGGCTGAGTGAGAATCAGGTCACACGGCGTCCGACAATGAAACTTTTACAACTCCACGCCTGTCGAATTGGGTTCTGCTGTAGACTGTGAACAGATTCCGAAAAAAGTATATATACCTCAACTCCAGACCAAATCCAAACCCACGCCTAAACCAAACCCAAACCAACAATAGCCTACAATACGGATACCCCCCCCCCACGAGACGATTTGCCAAAAGTGCGGTTCTCTAAGATGCCTTCCTTCCCTTGCCTTGACTCTGTCCATCTTTACCCAACCTCGGGATTACAAGACAAAGTGTTTAACCTCTATCTTCCGATTACATATCAATTGAAACCCAAAGCAACAATGCCTTGCTACCATTGCGGTACGGATGATATCGCCCCTAACTCGTTTTGCTATAACTGCGGTAAAGTAAGATGCCTTTCTTCCCTTGCCTTGACTCTGTCCATCTTTAACTAACCTCTTTAAGTTGGTACGGTGAATACTGTTAGTGATGTCAGGCCAGTGCATACTGGGACACTGTCCCGACACAGCCACTGGGTGACCATAGATAGGAAACCTCAGAGAAATATATCCATGTGCTCCTGGGACGAGATGGTTGTTGATGCTTGGGACGTTGTGCCTGGAAATCCAAATTACGGCTGGCCTCCAAACAGCGAGAAAGCGGGAAAAGTGGAGAAGCGATCCACTGCAGACGGGACCTGGGGACGGCCGGGGAACGCATGGGGGCCCGCAATCGGGGCAACCCCGTCATTGTTTCCGATTGTTGTCCAAATCTTCCAGTTTCTGAGAAGAGACAGGTGCAAGCAAGCCTGGGTTTAACACAGGTTGCTGGGAAGAACCCAACCCAATCTCGGCCAACTCAGTACCAATAACTTGGATTTGTAATGATCAGAAAAAGACGTACACAAATTCTGCATCCTTCCGGAAAGGTGACAAAGCCGTCCACACCGTCCTCGGCGTTGGCCGATTCCACGGGCCGGCGTGGGCCGTGCTGGCTGGGCAGGGGGGGAGACAGCGTCACGGCCCGGTTTTAACCAAGTTATCATCTTCAACCCTCGTCTTCGACGCCGTCAAGCTTTGTGATCTTCTCGAGATAAGAGATCACTCATTTGCAAAGAACGAGTTTATGTTTTTGCATCGCATTCCGGCGTCCTGTGTCGGCGATGAATATGAGCTCGTCGGTAGGCAATGGCGAAGTACGTTACAAAGAGTCCTTACGCCTTTCCTTGATGTGAGCAGCCGAGCTAACTCCATCAATTCACAGACCAAGCTAGTGGCCTTGAATTTTTCTTGGAGATCTTGGGGATATCATACCCGACTTCCCAGTCCTATCATGAAAGCGGCAACATTTGGTTGAAATACCTTCTTTTTTTCCTTTCTTGTTTTCTTTTTATCTCGTATCGGTTCCTTTCTGCTTCTCCAACACCACGGCGGCCCCCAAACATTGGCAGCCCAAAACATCCAATCACACCTCAGTTAACCCCGCAATCTCCCGCTGCACAGCCATCCACATATGTCGAACATATGTGATCTTCCATCTACGGTTCTGTTACAACGGAGAGTCGCTTCACCTATGTTTTCTGCTCCGTTGTTTCAAGAGGAATTTCCCGCGCAGACCCTTTTTCTTACTTGACTGAGGCAGCTTCCCATTCTCAAGTCCAGCTCGTCTCAGTGCGCATCAAATATTCTGGCTCTAGACCGAAAACGCCCCCAACCCAACGAGCCAACACATCTTCACACCCCCAGTTCTGTTATGTTCGTTAGCGCCGGCATAGCCACTGACCACTCGCCACTGGCCACTCTCTGAGGCCAACTTGAAGCCACAATGCGACCCGGTTGGCAAACGGTAAGGCTTTGTCGATATTCGGTTGTGTCAACCTGCTCGTCAACCTGTTGTGGTAACCAACCATGCGACAAGGCGCCATGGTCTTGGGGCCGCGCTCCTTCGCCGGCCTGCTCACTACCATAGGCCTCAATATCCCCATGGACGCCTGACTCCGATGTGCGATCATGGCTGACATAAAGCTGAGGCTCCCCCCCCCCCCACTGCACCGAATGGCACCAAGTGAACAACATATCGACACAGTGAGGTTTCTTGTCAACAACTTGTCCCATCGATTCGATCCCCTCGAATATCATTATGTCACGGGTATTTGGGCACAGCGTGCCCTCTTCGGAAGATGCGGAACCCGGAGTATTCTGGCATACCGTGCCCTCTCCAGAAAATCCGGAACCCGTTCAGAACTTGAAACTCCCGCCGAAGCTTTGGCATGTTCAGCATCTCGATTCTCAATCGATCAATCTCAAGGACGGCGGTTTCCAAGCCCGAAACCCCTACCTTGACATCCGTACCAGCGATGCACTAAGGACGGAGGCAGGTAGACATTTCATATGGAACACGCGGAGCTGGGATTCCTGCTTCCTCTCGACCTTCGATAATCAGAAGCACGCAAACAACTGGGCCATGATCCCTTGTCTTAAGAAGCGGCAGCCTGTCCTTATCTACGAGCTGGACACGTCCAAGTTACCAGCTCGCACCACACTTTTGAAGGCAAC
This sequence comes from Neurospora sp. FGSC 26638, assembly GCA_009804825.1. NCBI lineage: Eukaryota > Fungi > Ascomycota > Sordariomycetes > Sordariales > Sordariaceae > Neurospora > Neurospora sp. FGSC 26638. Next base: position 28,958 of record RAOB01000188.1, read on the forward strand.
CGCACTGTGTCGAACTTTGGGCATAGACTACAAGCCGAGGATGGATGATGAATGGATTTTCCATCAGCAAATTCCAGCTGAATGTATCGTTAGACGATATTTTCCTTGGAACAACTATGAGCGCATCTTCCAATCCCCATGTAAGTACAGCTGTACAGCCGCTGAGGCTCGGTGTCATATTGCAAATAGTGAGCAGTAAACTGATAGTCCACAAAGTACATTCCACGGGCTTGGCTGAGGTTCTCGTGGGTGCCGAATGGCTTCCCCCACGCAATACCAACGGCCCCAGGCCGCCTAGCCCGGCAAGGACCGAGGAAGATCAGGACAACCTGGACGACCTAACCGGCAGGATGAACGGGCTAGACCTCAAGAACGATGCCGGAACACCGGATGGCGGTGCATCCGAGCCCGATGGATCAGTACAGGAGGTTGTCAATACCGAACCGACCGACGATGCACTCAACGGCAGTGCTTCAGCGCAAAGGAATGATGTTGATCCTAACCCGATCGTTGATATACCCAAGGACAGTGATCCAATAAGCAAGGAGGGCACCAACTCCACACCGACCGACGATATACCGAAGACGAATGACGCAGCAACAGAGGACATCGATCCTACACCGACCCTTGATACATCCAATGTCGGAAATGCGGTAGAGGAGGAGGTCACTGACACTCAACTGAGCGGCAAAACCGTCGTGGCTGATGATTCGGTACAAGCAGAAGGGGTCATCAACCTCATTTCGATGGATGACTTGTCCAAGACTAATGCTGGTGGTCCCTTCCAGCAGAAGATCATCTGGACGGTCGACAAGAAGATTGTTGAGGCCAAATCCAGTTTCTCGGTAGTGGTGCAGTTCGAAGTCCGGGCCGCAGATGAGGTTTAGGGTTGATCTTTCACGTCATTCATGTCATAGTGGATGTCCTTTGAGGTGATAAGGTTGTGTCTTTCAGTGCGACAAGTATGATTCAGCGGTATTGTTCGGAGGTTGAGAAACTCTCCTCGTGAGAGACGCAGGTAGCTTTAGCTGTATAGCGATGTTAAGCATAGGCACCTTGATACGTGCAAGCTGCGGCACACGCCTCACTTCAACGTCTTTTCTCGCCAAGTTCCATCTTGGTTAGGGCCGACATATGTGGTCATTGGCCACTTTCCTACCACCAACCATTTCAAGACACGATTAGTCTTCCACCACGCATCATTAGCCGCGTGCGTGTGCTGTGCAGGTCGACCAGTCAAACTGTGATAAATGGCTGCCACCGAGTTCAGACACAGGACTGGATGGCCTGTATATGATACCTCCTCTTCTTCTTTCACGTATGTCAAGCTTTCCTTTCCACCTGGTATACTTGTTCCCACGTCTTATTATTTCCACCATATTTGCCCCGTCAACCACAGCACGTTAGACACCATGACAGCAGTCTTTTGGCACATTGTATCCCCCGATGAACCCATCGTATCCCTTACCCTCCCACCCAAGCTCTTCTACGTCCGGCATGGCCGTTCACAAGCTTACGCAACCGACGATGGCGGATTCATTGCCCGGGCGCCAGACCGCGACATCTGCAATGAAGAAGAGCTCAAGGCAAACGCCACGAAGCATTTTCCTGGCCTACGAGGGATTGGGCCTCCTGCTTTGTCTCGGCCTTTGGAGATCAAGAACATGCAGAAAAATGGGGCCGTAGACCATGTCATTGGTCTCCCGTCAAGGTGTACGAATTGGACACGCATAAACTGCCGCCAGGCACTTTGGTTTTGAACGCGTTCATGCTTTGCACTTTTCTCGGTATCGATCACTCGTACAATAAAAAGAAGGACGAGTTTCCCTTCTACCAAGGAATCCCGGGAAGTTGTGTGGAGAGATACTGGGACCCCCGGAGCGGGGATTGCCCTGAGGCTCGGTTCCCCCGATATAGTAAGTCAGGCCTGTACTTGAGCTAATTGCCATCGTTGTCATAATCTGAATGGAAGGTATGGAAGTTATTGAAACACTCGGAGGCTAACAGGGCCACCCACACAAACACAGAGTTCTCAGTCTACTGGTTCCAAGTCGTAGCATTAAGTCTAGCCGAGCAAGCACAAACCCGAAACAAAGCCCAGTTGACCGTCTCCCGCCGCGCCATGGAAACTCATCAGGAACATGGGGTTGAAGGAGAGCACCAGAAGCCCATGAGATCAGTGGCCGAGGCCAGACGGGAGCGAAGAAGGCAAAGAGAGGAATATGAGCGTCAAAACCCCGCTGAATCCAACATCAACACCATCCACGACCCAGACGTAAACGACCTATCCGGGCAGATGAAGGTGTTAGACTTCGCATCGGACGTCGACACTCACACGAGTCACACCACACCAAGTGACGCCGCAGACACCATCCCAAACACCACCACTACGACCACGGCCACACCCTCGGCCACAAATACGGGCGGCAGTGCTGCTGCCGGTGTTGCTACTGGACCTTTAAGTGGAAGCGTTTCTCAGATCAGGGCCATAAGGCGGGCGCAGAGAGAAGCAGAAGAGAGGAAGGTTCGGGCGGTTGAAGGAGAAGGACATGGTGCTAAGGGGACAGAAAGGGAATGATAGGTAGTTTGAGAAGTTCGAGGAATTTAGAGGAGTTCGGAGGTTTTCATGGTGCTGGTGGATGACTTGATGTTGGAGCTGCGGAGTGTTGGTTGGCCATGTAGAGGTATGCTTGTCCATGAGGAAAAAGAAGCTGGAGGTGCTTTTGGAGGGGGATGCGTTATGCGTAAGAGTGGCAGGTACGGTGCAGTGATGGGTGTTTTGGGAGAAGCCGCGGCTTGAGACACTCTCCTGGTGATCCGATTGGTGACGACTGTTACCCGTTGGGGAATGGGGGGGTGGACAGTCCCAACTCTGCCACAACAGTCGGAAAGAGCATCCCATCCAAGGCTTTCTCAACTCAGTATTTTGACCTGGACTGGCAAGCCACTCTTTTTTTTCTCCCCACCATGGAAGTCGCCAAACACGCATTTTCCCACCATCCAAGATTACTTCGTTACCGAGTACTGACACGACCCATCCGGGGGCATAAAGACCTGTCTTGGACTTGTAGATTTTTCCTCCAGTTTCCTTCCTTCCACGAACCACACCTTTTAGGATCCGAAATGCACGCTGCTATGCAGATTTCATGTGAGATGATGCATATCCCGGTATGTGCCTACAGCTCCGGGGTCCGGACATACCTGGATACCGACCGAGTTCTCTGTGCAGATTGTAACGTGCACCCAACTGGAATTTCCATTTGCAGAGTACCTCTATTTAGCTGGGCCTGGCATACCTTTCCTCTTTTCTACTTTTCCTCTTTTCCTCCTAAAGCCATCAATCGAGCATTTTCCTCATCCTTGGAAACACTTTGTCTCAAGATCTCCTTCACAAACCCCGCTCTTGCCTTTGGGCTTTGTCTCTCTCAAATTCAAACACTCGCATCACCATAACTTCCTCCACTCACGCTATCAAAGCCTGAATCATGGACCACCCACCGGTTTCCGTGTCAAACTATGACCACGGGCATCCCAACGAGCGACTGAACCTCCCCGTGTTTTTATATTACATCCAACACGCCAGATCCCAAGTTAAGGTCTCCGGCAAATACGGTGACATTATAGCTGCGGATACGGTCCAGACGTCTTATACAATGGCAGAGTTAAACCAGCGCACTGCAGAACACTTTGCCTGGCGCAAAAAGCGCCCCAGCTGTTTTGTCTTGGCTTTTGCTGAACTCCGCCATGCTTTGAATTGGGGCAGGCAGCTCGAGGGACCGGTGTACTTGTATAAGATCGACACTAGATTGTTCACTCGAGATCCCTTCAAGCATTATGTGAGCCCGGTAGAAGTACGTGGCCAGGACCAGTATCTGTTTCTCCATCGAATTCCACGCGTTGCCATCGTTTCCTGCCAACAGATCAAGGCAGCAGGGTGTGGTAAGTGCTTCCCCGTCCTCACATCTTTTTTTATACCTTACGACATGATGGAGCCGAGTGTCTGTCCAGGTCTTGGAGCCCGCCCCTCAACCATAAAGCGGCATCCTTGGTTTACAAGACCTGAAACACGCATTTCTACGCCATCATGTGGTTGACTAACGAGTTTTTAGAAATCTTGATTTCTACTGGCTCTCCTTTGCACCGTGAATGGGATACATGGTGGTCTGCGTGGGCGATACTCTCGTCTTCAGCTACAACTAGACGGAACCCCCCACACAGGAGTAGCATACCTGCGTCAAAACCGAGGTTATCAGCAAGAAACCCAAACTTTGCCAATGCTAGACGTGGGCGCCCAGTGGTCACGTCAAAGGACCATTGAGCCCGACCAGCGGTTACCGTGGTGTGTTACCGTGGTGTGTCGGAATCTCTCACTACAGCCGGGGCAATGGCCACCCAGGGGTACCGCAAGCCGACAAGGAAACACATCGGAAGGGGAAGGAAGACATGTTTGGGAAGGAAGTGGAGGACGACAGGAAAATTCATAGGGAACAGCGAACGACATCTGCATTGCCTCGAGCCAGAACGGAGACGGCAGATTTTTTTTTGGGTGACAAAAGTTGTTCTTTTTGCCCGCAATCTGGGCTTCGGAAGCGGTATTCCGGGTAGGGGTTAGGGTATTGTACAATAGGGGAACTGTGGAAGTGGAATGGAAGGTCGATCTTGGAGACCTACATAGAAAGAGTTGCGCACAAGCAACAGTTGATAAAACGGTGGAGGAGAAAGATGGCGGAGAGATGGAGTGTTAATAGTACACTCGAAGCTGAGTCGTTAAAGATAATTCCAGACAAGTGGAACGATGCCAGACAGAAGACGTAAGGATGGGCGCTGAAGGATGCCGGTAACAACTCAAAAAACGGAGCGGCAACAGTTCGAATGTTGAGGAGGCAGGAGAGAAGGCGAAAAGGATTTTGTTCCCGAGGGAAAGGCGGAAAGCTCGAGACACTCTTCTAGTGATGCGGTGGGCGACGAGTTTTATAGTTAGAAGGAGCACCCTGCCCAAGTCTCACTCAACCCGGTACTTTGACCTGAACTGGCAAGCCACTCTTCCTTCCTTCCCGGAATGGCACATTCTGAAGCTGATAAACGGATCGCGGCTTTGTCACTCGAATTACTAACGCGTCTTCTTTCGTTCTCAAGGTAGGGGATTTCTTGAGCTGCTACGTAATGTAGTGATGGCGAATACCTTGGAAATGCACACTGTCATGCAGATTGCGAACCGAGGCCTGAGGCTGAGGGCGTGCAAATTCCGGTATGCATCTACGACTTCGGAGTCCGGACATTCGTATTTACGGACCGAGTTCCCTAGGTGTGCAGGTTATAATGTTGGAAGCTGCACCACGACTGGAAGGGCCTCTGGCACGCCTTTTCCTCTTTTCTTCCTCAAGCCACCAACTGGGCTTGTTACCCATCATTTGAACCACTTCTCTTCGTCCCACAATTTCCTTCACAAACCCCGCTATTGCCTTTAAGCTTTGTCTTTCTCAAATTTAAAATACCCGTACCATCTCTCTATTTCCTTTTTCCAATCTTTGTCGGTCCCCTTTGGGTTTGACACTTCTGTTATTCAAAAATCAGATACCATGAAACTCGAAGATCTCAGCCTTTGGGCAGTTCCTCCCGATAAACTTCCTAGGTATCTCTATTATGTTAGACATGGCGGATCTCAGTCCCATATCTGCGAACCGGAATGGGTCAAACAGGATGGGCGATGCAACAGCCTCTGTCCTTACAATTGCAGAGTGACTGGAATCACAGCTGCGGATTCACGGATAGTCGACTGTGTTAATAAGATGACTAAAGTCGCGCAGATGTACCGCAAGATCAAGAGACACCTCGATTGGTCCAACCGTCGCCCATCTTGCTTCATTTCCACGTTCGCAAACCAAAGCGATGCTGAAAGATGGGGTAAGCAACGCGACGCTCCCGTTTTTGTCTACCACATCGAGACTGAGAGGTTACTTTCGATGCCGACGGTACATGTATTCCGTCCCAGCGACTTCAATGATAACTGGCCCAAAGACGAGTACTTGTTCTTCCATCACATTCCGCAATCTGCGAGTCCTTTCTCCTCGCTCATGCCAAGAAGCTGGCTAAAAAATCGTGAGTACCTCACCTCCTGAAATGTTACTAAGGTCTTTGTACGCCAGCGGACAGCCTAGGTAATTAACAACAAGGGTTGAAACAGAATCACGCTCAGCTCCATCCCTCCCACAATCCATGAATGACCCATCGCCTAATCCTGGACCGTCAGAAAAGAGTGACAAAAGGAAGCGAGGGGAAGATGCTGTGCCCAGCAGGGAGACAAGGCTACGGACAACCGCGGGGAAGGCTATAGGACCTACAGCTACAAGTGAAGGTGGTGATGGGGAAATGTGAGACCCAGATAGCAGGCAGGCGGTTGGCAGCACAAGACTTTGGGGGTGGAAATCGCCGATAAATGGACCATGGAACGCCATATCAACATGCTCCTCGTCCCAACTCTTCGGGAGACGGAACACCAGAAACAAACATGGCCAAATGTTGGAGGGGACTCATGTCATTCGAGTTAGATGCACTCGCCAATGCAAGGATTCCGATCAACACCAAGCTACAACGGTTCAAAGGGTCAAACAACGACAAGGACAATGGAATCCAGCTGAAACATCCGCCAACCAGAGAGGTTTCTAGTCGAACCTGATCCAATGGGATTAGCTTATAAGAATGGCCAATCTGTAGCTACGGAGGACATCAATGCACGGAGGGGAAAGTGACGATTTTGTACGCGACTGTTCTGTAAACACTCGGGGAAATTGGCAAAAAGCTATCCCTCTTTGAACGCCTGACAGGGAGCACCACAAGCCACAAGCAGCATACGTCTGCACATATGCCTGCTCTGTAGTGAAAGCTTCAAACATTGCCCACCACTATCTTGCCTGCGTTTCAATGTACAGGACTGGACTTGCACCGTACAGTCCCGTCAGTACTATGCGGGAAAAAGAGGTTTTTACGGCAGTAGCTTATTGCCAGTTTGGCAAGTTTCTATGGTATGCGGTTTGGTGCGGTAACTGCGTGCAAAATTGTCATATGATTACCTCTATGCAAGTAAATAGGGCAAGTCAAGTACCTAACGAGGACAGGCAAGGCAAGTTCAGGGTTAACATGGACAGGGAAGTCAGACCAGAGGTAACTTGCCTTGCATTAGCTTGTGCGCTACCGTATAGACTCGGGCAGTATATTTTCAGGTTCCAAGGCCTAACTGATAGACTCTATGTATTAGGTGCCTTAGGGTTCGGGTTTTGGATGGGATTCGAGCAGTCTGCAATGCTAAAGGTGCCTCAAGTGTACTGATTATGCCTGATTTCCCTGGAACCTGAAAATATACTGCCCGAGTCTATACGGTACGCTGGTCGTTTGTGAAGTATAAATAGGAAGGGCAGGGACTTCCTTTCCCAACCAGATTTTCATCTCTATTCTTTGCCTTCTCCTTCCACCCTCCACGCACAACCTTTCTGTCACAGTCACTTACCTCTTGACGCCCTCCGATATCCAAGGTTACACTATGGCCTCCCCAACTTTACATGTTGCCCATTATGGTCATCCTTTAATTAGACCGCACGTCCGAAAGGTCCTCCCACTGTTCTTATACCACATCGAACACGCCGATTCCCAGGCCAATTATTCCGACCCAGACAATGACATTCAAGCTGCGGATACGTCCTGTAAGGGCATGTAGACTAGCTTGGAGAGATGCGCGGACCGTGCCGCAGAACACCAAGACTGGCGCAACGACCGCCCCAGCTGCTTCATTTCAGCGTTTGATGATTTCAATCATGCTCGTAATTGGGGCATGCAGCGGAAGGGGCCGGTTCGTATGTATACCATTGACACCCGGAAGTTGCCGCGAGAGGACCCTTGGGTATTCTGGCTGGAGAACGGGAACGAGTATCTATTTCTCGATATGATTCCCTGGGATGCTATTGTGGTCAGCCAGGAGATCAAGCCCGCGGAGCCAAGGCGTAAGTGTACCCCAGTCATCACTTCTTATTATACCCCACCCCATGATGGCTCAGTATGCCTTGTGGTCCAGGTCTTGGGGAACCGATTATGAGTTCTGGTTCGCAAGACCCGAGAAAGGCATCCTGCGCCATCTCGTGGTTGACCTAACAAGCGTTTAGAAACCGTAGCTGCTCCTGCGCCCTCGCTTTCCCTGCAATCGAGATATATGGAGTTCACGGAACCCCAGCAGCGGCAGCAACCTCTTTGCGTGCAATCGGGATATATGAGGGTCTACGTGGGCGACACGCCCTTCTTCAACTACAGGAGCAACTAGTCGAAACCTAGTTCCTACGCGAGCACCACATCGGCGCCAAGACCGAAGTATTAGCAAGAAGCCCGGCTCTTGCTAATACTAGACTGGACGTCCAGTGGCCAGTCGAAGAAACCCCAAGTCCGGCCAGCTGACATGTTCGACACTACACGTAACAGTAAGGTTGGACTTTCTCGCTGGTCAGTGGCCACCCAGGGGTACCGCAAACCCCGAGCCGACGAAACACACTGGGAAGGAGGGAAGAGGTGTTTGCGACAAGAAAGAGGGCAACTGCGAACGACAACTGCATTGCCTCGAGCGAGCACGGAGATCATAGATCGACCACTGTAGTCAAGTGCTCCCCAAAGACTTCTCATGTTGCACCTGGTCCCTGACCCATCTACACCATGGCTCAGGGGCCAGATCTTGCACATGGCTTGCTCCTGCCACAACTGGCACACATGGGAACAACCACCAGCTGGACGCAAATGGACGGTCCATCTAGCACGCCCAGGGCTTCGTCTTGGGTCAATCGAGATCATCAAGTTATGTATCATTGTCATCAATCAAAACAAAGCTTTAGCTGTCACACGGACATCGCCCACAGTCCAGGGTCAGGGTCGCAAGGCTCAGCAGAGCCTCAACGCTCGGCATCAGCCTCGAGATGCCCGGTGGCCTCCGGCCGCAACACTCACCTCGGCCGGACTCTCGGCCACGGGACCTGCTTACCCGNGCCAACCATGGAAGCGCCGAAGACGCTGATGAAACACCATGAGACAATCCCCAGTCATCCCAGAAGCAACTACAGCCAACCAAGCAAGAAGCAGGGCGCCCGGATGAAGGACAGCGCCAGAAGGAAGATGGAGAATGGATGAAGGCATTTAGAAAGATCCACATGTATACAGGTCGCTAGATAGATGCTTTGGAGCCTCAGGCGACAAGGACCGGTATGTACCCCAGTACGTACCGTTTCTCTTTGGCATAAGAAGGCCTTGAAGCCCAGCCTTTGTTGGAAGGTTGAAAGGATCAACAAGGCCTTCGAGACCAAAGTAGTTTATTAGCTGAATTGAACTACTGTTCCAAGCCCTGATTACAGCCCTTGTCACATTAGTATTGCGATCCAATCAGAGATCAGCTATGTAAGCTAGATCAGATAGAACCAACCGACCAATCAGGTTGGACCCGAAGGGAGGACCCGAAGCTCCGGGTCCATGGCTCGGGTCCCCGGGGACCCGAGATGAATGTTCGGGTCCACGGGTCCAGTATAAAGACGGCCTTCCCAGGCCTCTTTATATACTGGCTCTTCAGCAAGCAACCAACTGATACAATCGACCAGTACCTTTTGGCTACTACTACCGTTATTCTTGTTCTTAATCCCAGCGATATACTCCTGTGCTTGTAACGGTTCGTCACAAAAACCTACTGTCTTGACCCTTGCCCAGACACCGACCGACAATACCTTTTTCTTGCCCAAGGGATTGGCGAGTTATTTACAACCACATTATCGATCGGCAACACCAAATACTGAGGACCTCTGACCAAGTCACGGCACCATGGCTCGCCGTCGTCGTGGTCGTCCCTGGACCGACTACTCGGAATGCTACGAGGACATCCCGGAGTACTTGTACTTTGTTGAGCACGCCGGATCCCAATCCTGGGAAGACGATAACGGCGATTTTTGGGCAGCTGATACCTGCACCGCAGGCCGCCGAGGTCTGGTTCATCTTCAGGAATCGATCGACGAACACGTCGACTGGTTCCATCGGGGCGCTACCTGCTTTATTTCCACATTCGACGACTACAGACATGCGCGGAATTGGGCTAGGCAGCGTCGCGGACCGGTGACTATCCACACAATCGACATCTATTATGTGGACGAGGATGATCCTCCCATCTTCTACGCGCCTGATTTCACTTCGAACTGCTTCGATACCAGCGAATACCTGTTCCTCTACCGTATCCCTAGTGATTCTATCATTCGCAGCACAACTCTCCCTCCGATAAGTAAGTGTAACACTGTAGTCTTCTTTCTTTTGTACTTTCGGACATATAACTAATAAATGCTTACAGGGACCAACCATAGACCTAGAGGTAGCCGCTCTCAAGGCTACCACTAGGGGCTCTATTACCTACCTCTAGCTTTACTGTCAATGGAACTTGCTTTTTACGGTGGCGTTACCATGAGAGTTACAAAGCTTTGGGGAACGCAAAGCGTGTTAAAGACAGCCTGCGAGAGGCACTCACTGGAAACACTATTGAGGATGTGTGAATCAGGGTGTAAAAGGGGAGAATGGCTTACGAATGAAACGAAAACCGGAGTGTGCCGCATTAGAAACACGAGCTTTCCGCGTGCAGTTCTTGCTTCCTCTTTGTCTGTCGAGTCATTTGGATCTGCAGTTGCTTCAGGATCATGAAAAGTCCGAGGATAGTTCCTGTCAATGTTACCTACCTCTAAATAGTATGAGCTCAGAGGATACATGGAAAGAATCTTCGTAGGGCGTTCTACGACTGGCGGAAGCCACGTCCAAGTGCACGCAGCCAAATCCAAACAGCAAGAGCTATCACAACTGCATAGGTATATGAAGTGATTTCAATCCACCCAGTCAGTTTCTTGCGGCCAACTTCATTCACTAGTGCATTCTCCCACCTCTTTCAGCTCGACTACGCCGGCACAATCCAAGGCCATTGTTGACTATCATTATACCTGAATATCTGTCTTGCACTCTCCTATCAAGCACCATGCAGCCCTTTCGACCGTGGCGTCTTAATGACTGTTTCATAACGCCCGAACTCCTTCCCCCCTACCTGTACTATGTGCGACATGCAACATCTCAAACCTCATTTGGGCCCAACGGCGACATTCACACCAAAAACCCAGACAAAAGACTTGCTATCTCTTCCCGTGGCGAATTGAAAGAGTTAGTTCGACGGCATCTCGACTGGTCCTCCAGGGGACCAAGCCTTTTTATCTCGACATTTTTCGACAAGAGCGTTGCGTGGCACTGGGGTTTAGAACGAGAGCCCGTAGTGGTCATGTATACGATCAATACACGACGATTGCCCGCCCACTGGCCGGTAGTTTGCGCCGGAGTCCACACCCAGAACGCCTATGATGCCGACTTCTTGTTCCTTTCTTATATACCAAGCCAGGCTATCGTCCGTGTAGACACCATCCGCACTCCACTCCCGGAGGTTTTCGCGGCTGTCTATCATTCGGTCCTTCCCGCGGCTCTCACACGTGGTGTAGTTCGAGGATTTGTCCCTCCCACGACTCCCACACATGGTCCAGTTCAACGATATGTCCCTCCCCCGCCCTATGTCGGGCCCTATCCTACGCCCCGTAACCAGTTAGCGCCCACGCCGGCTCCTGCGCCAGCGCCACCGAATATCATGTCACCGCCGCGGTACTCGGCACCGCAGCACTTCACGTCACCGCCGTATACCATGCCCGCCCAGTATATCACGCCCATTCCGCCTGCCAGATCCCCTTCTCGGGTTCCCTCTGCCAGATCGAATGGAACACATGCTAGGTCTGAGCCCAGTCACCCGTGTGAGACCGGACCGGATCCTTCGCCAGCGCCGCATCTCACGTCACCGCCACATACCCCGCCAGGGCAAATCACGACGGTTCAGCCTGTTGAGTCTCCTCCTCAGGTCCCCCCTCGGCTCAAGGATGAAACGACTGTCTCCGGGCTGCCGGTCTCTTCGGCGACGGAACCGTCTATGGCGTCCGATCCAGAGCTAGATGTCGAACCAAAGCCAGAGCTGGTCCCCGAGGTAGACTCTGAGTTCCCTGTTACGCCCAAGCCCGAGACATCTGTCCAGTCCAAGCTCGAGACATCCGTCGACAAGCCCGAGACACCTGCCCAGTCCAACACCGAGCCGGTTGTCAAGTCCAACCCTCAGACACCTGCCGGAACTAATATCAGTTTCATTGCGGAAGACTCTGAGCTCACTGCCTCACCCATTTCCGAGCGAGACGTCAAGTCCAACCCTGGGACGCCTTCCCCTGTCGGGGCCAACATCAATTTCTTTGCGGAGAATTGAATGGTACGTTGAGCATAGCCGTCCTTAATGCTGGCACAATCACTTTTCTCCCAGAGCCAAACACATCTTGTGTTGCTAACACGCATCGTTCAGGCAGATTAGTATCCGACTGGAGACGAGCATTACCCGCCGGATGAGATCATCCATGCTCATGGGTAGAGGTACTTCTATGTTCGTTTAGTTCCCTTGTGAACAATAACATTCTCTTTCACTGGAAGATGCTGATGTGTGCAAGGTGATAGTGTGTTTTGCTTTCTGCGAATTCACACTCTTTTTAGCATGTTATGTCATGTATAGGGCGAGGTATGTTTGCATTGTTGACTATCTGTCGCTTCGTTTGTTCCTTTGGATATGTCTACCTAACTAACATTCCTTGGACTAGATTCATGCCCAGCGCACTAGACGAGCGCATTCAGTCATCACAAGGACATCCCTGGATATTGAGGATGGAACTGTGTGGAAGTAGGTAACTTTGTCTGAAGCCACGTCTTGTTTTTGATAACCTTGTTCGAAATAGCGAATTCCGACATCACTTTCTGCAATCTTCCTTAGGGGTACTCTGCTTCGGTACGTCAAGTTGAAACAGCAGTGGATCGACACTATGGGTATCTGTTACACGACTTGAACAACACAAGAGGCAAAGAACCACGAGCCGCACAAGTCAAAGCCTATACAGGTAACCTTTATCCCTGCTCCTCCTAAACCTAGACCTTACACCCTCAAGCTTTACCCAGACCAAGTCCATCCCCTCCCCCGTACTCAAACAGCGCATACTCAACCGTGTTCCTGTCAACTTCCTCCTCCTCCACCAGTCCCTCTCGCTCTCCAAACCATCTCCCACATAACTCATTCTCCTCCTCCCTCCGCTCCGCCAACCATTCGTCAAAATCCATATCCATGTCTTCGCCCTCCTTTCTCTTCCCCTTGGCCCGGGCAACAGCTCTCTTCCCCCTTCGCTTCAGAGCCTTATAGCTCTCCTTCCAAGCCTTCCTTTCCTCCAACGTTGACATATCTTTGCCATTGCCAGTCTCTTCTTCCCCCACCTTTGCCTTCCCCTTTTCCTTCCTCCTCTTCTCCTTCTCCTTCATTTTTTGGTTCATCTCATCGAGAAACAGCCTCATCACTCCGTCCTCTGTGTTCTCGTCGCCGGCGTAACCCCTCATGACCTTGATGTATCGCCGCTTTACCTCTCCGGTGTCCCCGTTCCACACCCTGTAGTCTTTTTGTCTCCATACTTCGTAGGGGTGCTGTATACCGAAGCATTCTTGAATGTATTCGATTGTTTGTCTGGCTTTGGGCGTGCATTGGATGCGGGCTACGCCGCCTGAGGGCCAGTCACGCTGGCGAAGGGTAATCAAGTAATGGGTTGAGGCTTCACGGAGGTAAGGGGCGCGGGGGTCGGGTACGGGAGGGCTGGTGGGTTTGCTGGTGGTGGTTAGTCTGGGTTTAGGTGTCTTGATCGGTCGAGAGGGATTGGCGGCGGCGGCGGAGCTGCTTTCGCCGGCTTCGTCCAATTGTATAGCCCTCAGTTTCCTTGTGATGATGAGCTTGGTTTTCGATTCGTCTCTATCGCTGTTGGCTTCTTCTGCAGCTGCAATTCCCTGTCGGCTTTGGACTCTTGCGGAGCGCCGGAGGGCTGCAGMTGCAGAAGCAGAGGCAGACGCTTTGGATACAGAAGGCGCAGCAGCTGCATTACCACTGCCGTCTTTCTCCTGCAAGACCTCTTTGCCCTTGCCTTTCTTGTTGGCAACCTGCACTTCCATGGCCTTACCCTTTCTCTTCCTTGATGTCTGAACATCTTCTTCATCCACATCAACCATTTCTACGTCCTCGTCTGCGTCTTCATCTTCTCCGACTGTCGGTCTGGTGTTCTCATTTTTAGCTCCTTCCCTCGCCCTGCCGCTCCCAACTACAGTATCATCACTCTCCTCCTCCATGTCCTCCTCCTCATCATCATCCACCACCACCACCTCCGTCCTCTTCACCCTCTTCGCCTCCCTTGGTTCCTCCACAACAGGCTCCCACTCCCCACACCCCTTCTCACTCCAGACACAAACCCCCAACTTCTGCATCTCCTCCCCCGTCATCCTCATCGCCTTATACACATGCCACTTCTCCATCATCATCGCAGCATTCGGCTCCAGTTTCTTGTTGTAGTTCGTATTTCCTTCCATGTGCTCCTCCGCCCCGTCCGCGATCCTACTAACAATGAAATCGGCCCGCGGGTACAGCAGTCCGATAACAGACAGGTATCGGGCCTCGACAACAACGGTCCGGTTGAATGGCTCACGGGGGACATCCGGGATTGTGCGAGGATAGATGTCGTTGTAGGGGACTATGCCGCAAGCGCGGAGGTAGGTGTGCAGGGAGTCGGTCGTGCCGATTTGGAGGGAGCGAGGAGGGTCGATGGCGAGGGAGAGGATTGCTGGGGTGAAGGTGTCGGGAATTCGAAGGGGGAAGGGGGAGATGAGGAGGGGGGATTGGATGGCCGGTGCGCGAGCGAGGATGGGTTGAAATTGTTCCATGTTGGTGAAGGGAACTTGGTGGTTTTGGTGTTGTTCGGTTGGGTCTTGCTGCTGGACCTGGTCATCGCTCTGGGTCGTGTTTTGGTGAAGGCGCTCGGTGAGTTGATGTGAGCTGTTCTCGATTTCCATTGGGGTCGTGGTGGCGGGTAGTATCTGCCGGTACTGATTCTGATTTGAACCGCGGTGTTGGTCCGGTGCCTGAGAGTTCAGGTGCTGGCCGTGCCGAGAAGATTCACCGGTTTGCGGTCCGGAGACGTTACCAATACGAGTTCTCCCATCTGCGGACAAAGATCGGCCATGCTCAGCAGGCAGATCTTCTGGCGGAGGCATGGGCCGTGCTGAGCCCAAGGGCCGCGAAAAGTCTTTGGGAGGCTGAGTATAGTCGGAATAACGAGTCGAGTAGGGTACTCCAGATGGGAACGATATTCCCGGGCGAAGGCGCCGCAAAATGTCGTCACGTAGGGCAGTCCCAATCTCCAAGGTGGTGGCTCTCGGTCTGGCATTCTCTTGTGACCCATGCCTCTGGAGGCTGGGATCGTGAGATGTGGACTCCATGTCCACGTGGCTCGCCGCTCTCGAAGCCGTCGACCCCTCGGCTACGCCCTGATCGATCTCCATCTCCGCCACCGGAGCTATGCTCACGCTAGAAAGGAGTACATCTATGTTGTATCTTCGCGGACGTTGGTACTGCCCCTCGCGACCTTGTATTTGTTCCTTTATAGCTTGCTGTCTCGCGCGGGGGCGCTTTGGTGTCACGTCCCTGTCATCGTTATTGTTCGCGTTCTTATTGCGTGGCGGGCTTGAGCTGGGGATCCCAACCTGAGCCTCTCGGCCCGGTTCCCAATGGTCCAAGTCCATCGCCATGTCTTCGGCCACAGTCGCGCTCGCGACTGCCGGGGTTGCAGCTAGGGAGCTTAGCGGGCTGCTGTCGGCTTCCGCTTGGAACGGGAACGGGCTGTCGTCCATCTCCATCGGTCCTTGACCGAATCCGCGGCTAAAACTTTGCGACCGGCTTCTAGCCGGCGACTGCATGTTGGCTCTGACAGAGCTGTCTTGTTGGAGATGAGATGTTCCGGGCGATCGGGAGGCCGGGACGTCGTCGCCTTGCGACATGGGGTTAGGGTGAACTAGGAGTGAGGGGCTCGCCGCCGATTGCTGGACACAGATCCGACTATCTTGAGGAGGAGAGTGAGGAGGAGAGTAAGCGAGGGCGAAAGGGTTGAACGGTTGGTGTTGATAGACACTTTCATCTCGAGGAGAAGAGTGACCTTGAGGGCTGGGTTGAGGGTTGGGTTGAGAGTTGAAATGAGGGATGAGTTGAGGATTGGCGTGAGGGTTGGGGAAAGGGTTGGATTGACGGACATCCAACTGTGGATGTTGATAGACACTTCCATGTCGAGAAGGAGAGGAAACGTGAAGATTGGGTTGATGGTTGAACTGAGGGTTGGAGAAAGGGTTGCGTTGTGGGTTGGACTGGTGGACATCTAACTGCGGATGTTGATAGACACTGGTCTGTTCAACGTTATTGCTCTGGTTACTTTCTGCAAGCAGTTGGGGCGGCTGTTGATGGAGACTTGTCTGGTCAGAAACAGCGTTATGGTTGCCGCTGCTTTCTCCAAGCAGTACGGGATCGATAACCTCGTCGGGGATGATAGTCGTATTGGAGCGCCAGATGACATGTTCGCCTTGGGCTGCTGGCGCGCGACGAAAAGGGTTCATGGTGGGCGAAGAGTTGAGATCTTGCTGAGGAACTCGACACTGGAGAGTCTGGAATGTTGCCGGTTGATAAAATGTCATCGTCGGTCTGCGTTGAGATGTCGTTGAGATACTCAGTCAGAAGTGAAGATGTGACTTTGTTGACTGCACGTTGTATGGTTGAAGGAGAGAGGGTTTGACACGGCAAAGTGGGGGCAGTGAAGGCGGGAGAGTATACACAGGACTGCCTGTCGCGTCTGAGAACGCGTTGCCGGCCGCCGGGGTAAAGGTCAGGCGAGGAGCAGTTGAGAGAATGGTCAGGGTGCTGCCTGTCACTCTCCACGGGCTGGCTTGCGTTTCCTCGGAAATCTAAGCTCTGCTACAAACTGAGAAGAGATGCTTGTAAACATGCAAGGAATCTACTGACCTAGCAAAGGCGTTACTCGTGTCTCCTCACAAGCAACAAAAAGGAGGCAGCTGAAAGACAAAACGCGGACGAAGTTGACACTGTCAGGATAAACCAATCCATACAAACCAGCCATGTTGAGCAAAAAAAAGTCAAAAGAGAGATGCTCGAACCAGGTTTCGAACCTGTCGAACCTGGGACCCCCAGTGTGTGAGACTGGCGTGATAACCACTACACTATTCGAGCGTCGGATGTTTTTGTCATGCAAGGGCAGATAGAAGACTCAAAAGACGGATTTGATTTCCCATTTCTCCGGCAAGTCTTCCCATGTCATTTGACGGTTGCATACAAAAGTCTTAACGCCCATGCATTCTACCTGCCCTTATTCTCCTTCTAGTCTGCTACCTCACCATATTCCACCTTGCTACTAGACTACATCATTCCTTAACGGTTCTTTTTCTTCCTGCCTGTACGGTTTGCCTCCCTCGATCCAATTAATTCCCCACAAGAGATATCTGCCTCTAGGTTTGCACTTCTGAGCATGGGGTTGCCCCTGGGTTTGGAGCCGTTGTTTGTGGGAACACTCTGTCTTGGGACTATCGCTGTATCTCCAACTCGATGAGATTGAGCCGATTGAGGAAGCGGATATAGTAGGACATCCGGTTTGGGTTGTGGCGGAGGTGGAGGTACAGGTGGAGGGTGCCTTGGTGGAGGGTGGGGAGGACATTTGGGTCTTCTAGGGTTGGGAACTGGGGCTAGAACTTTGATCAGATGGGGCTAAATATATCGATTGTGTGGATGATGCGTAGAGGTGTTAAGAGTAAGTAGGGGCAGCTGACTACTTGTAGTAGTAGCTGATGTTTCGAACGCAGTGTCAAAAGGGATGAAATCAGAGTGGGAGAGAAGCCATAAGGTTCAATTCAACAGAGCTAGACTACGATGCGACTGCCTTCCTTTTATGCTTGCTTGCCTTGCCTGCCCTTGAGCACCCTTGTCTATCATGTACCTGTACTTGACTGGNGCTAGACTACGATGCGACTGCCTTCCTTTTATGCTTGCTTGCCTTGCCTGCCCTTGAGCACCCTTGTCTATCATGTACCTGTACTTGACTGGACATGGGTGAGACTGCCGTGAGGCTCAACCACCATGAGGGACCATGATATTTGGCACGCAGTGTTACAGGGAAGATACTTGTAATAGCGTGCACCTCAACTTCGATGGGTCATTGCCTTTTGAGCCGACGAGAGCTTGAAATATTGCGAGCGTGATCTCTATTCGTTTCATCTCCAGTAGTAAGAAACGCCATTGGACTGCTGCAAAGTCTAGAATGCACAGCCCTCTAGACAAACTACAAGAAAAGACTTCAAGACAGAGATAGCAAATATACAAGGGAAACCTGCTGTACCTGGAAAGAAAAGAGAAAGTTCAACTTCAGTCGATTCCATCTGGCTCCCTGCTATCGGTAGGTCGTCCACTATGCACCTGCTACCAAACTACCTACATGCCCGTTATTGCTTTCCATGTCCTGCTTAGATACCTTCTTTCGATTCCTGACCCCTTGTGACCTTCTGTTCTCAAACCTTATGCTGCTCCCTTTCTAACTATTCTTCCTCTTCCCTGCCCAGTATTTTGCTTGCCCCTAGACATCGAGTCTTTCCTAGTAGGAGTACTCGGTCTTCGTGTCATCCCTGGATGTTCAACTTGTGGAGGTAGAGGAAGAGGATGTGGCTGTTGATGGGGTGAGGTGGAGGTAGAAGAGCTAAAGGAGGTAGAGGTAGTGCTGGAGGAAGTGGTAGAGCCAGTGGAAGTGGTAGTGGTAGAGGTAGAGGGTGTGGTAGTAGTAGTCGTGGAGGTGATGGACGTGCTGGAGGAGTATGAGGAGGACATTTTGGTGTTCCGGTTGTTTGAAAGGGGTTTGGTATTTTGTGGCTGTAGCTGTAGCTGTAGCTGGGTATGTCTTGGGTTGCTGAGAAAGCGGCTGGCTCTTGTGATACTTATAGTATCACGCTGGACTTTGGAATAGAGGTACCCTCTTTGACGGAAGAGATGCGATGCATCATTGTTGTCGAGTAGCCCTTCTGAACCGAGGATAGCTTGGAACATTCGGTGGTCTTCAACTCTGGAGGTGTTCATCCCATCCTCATACATGTAGGCCGAGGGGCCATCAGGGTAATTCTTCATGTCCATGAGTCTGGACCCAAGCACACAGTGGCTCTACTAAACAGTGCGTAACGCACACATGTTTGGTCAAGGACTAGAACCACAAACCTGAACCGGAGGAGGACATCTTCAGACCGATTCAAGCTTGATGTAATCTAAAACGCTTGCGTTTGCCGCAGTCGACGAGGTATAAATACCTCAACGTCCAGTCTCATCACACTCCCTCAGCCAACTAACCCAACCATCCAAACACACATCGCCAACCAACAAACCCATCAAACTTCAATAACTCTGCCATATCACCTCTTCTAACGCAGTCAAGATGTTTGCCACATTCACCTCCACGAAAACCACCGGAACCGGTACTTCCACCTCCACCTCCGGTCAAACCCAAGTTACCCAACCCTCTTCTTCCTCCACCTCGACTTCCGGGAACAGTACCGGGTACAACCATTTGTACATGTCGAAGGGCAAGACTTGGAGTTCCACCTCCGGAAGTGGCTCCGGATCCCAGGCTGGGTCAAGCTCAAGCTCAGGGAAAAAGTGTGATATCTTGTAGATCTATCCCCATCTGATTTGTGGATGTGAAGAGGAACACAAGATGGTCCTTTCGAGTGATTGGGCTCATGATGGAATGAAATGATGGATGTGTAACGAGTTGAAGTGCTAAGTAGAAGGAGGAGATTCAAATGCGTTGCTTTCAACACTTGATGCTTCATGCCCCATGATTCGCGGGTCTCGAATACCATGCAAATCACATCGAGTGACGAGATGACCTTGACACATTGTTCCCGACCATCTGTGGTTGGACAATCACTCGATTTCCAGACGGTTGGAAACTGGTATAACAGCCAGCGGTCTTCCGCTGTCCTTGCCCAGAAACTCCAGCACTCCAAGTGCCAAGATACCGAAGTTTCAAAATCATTGAAACCCCACTCCCATAACAACAGTACACTCGAACTATCGCGCAAGATGTCGTCTTCCAACTCGAACACTAGCGGTTACCTTTCCCCTCCCAGCTCCTCCTCCACAGAAACTTCTTACGAGAAGACTCCATCATCCACTAGCACTACTAGCACTACCAGCAGCGGGTCGACAAACGCGTCTAGCAACTCAAGCACGTCGTACACGACCGCCGAGACGGTGGTCGTCCCGAGCTCGACAAGTTCGGGGGCTAAGAGGAAGTAAGTAGTAGCCAGGTGAGTGCGCATACATGCGTGTCTAAAAGAGAAGAAGCGGGTGCTAAGGTCTGTGAATCGGGCAGGAGTTCGATGGAGGATTGGTGGAGGATTGTCCGATGAGTATTGTGGTGGCATGTTGGAATTGAAAAGAGGGAAACAGAGGGTTAGGGTAAGAAGTGATCGGGCAATCGGAGCTACTTTGTATATCGAGGAGCACCAGGAATCTTTGGTAGAACTATGCAGATAAAACGGTGAAAGGAAGGGACATATGCCTTTGTTTAGCCCTTGATCGTGTGAAACGGCGGCGAAAAGTTGAAGTGTCGTCGTCGTAAGTGGAAACTCGTCGCCCTCTCCACTGCACTCGGCAGCAGCCGATAGCGCCGCAGCGCCGCAGCAATCAGAATCCACAGCTCGCTGAACACCACCGAACCCCTGAACCACAGAGGGTCCAGCGCTCCACCCACCAAAACATTGACAGCGTGGGGTAACCCGGACAACAAGGTTGCGCTCCCAATCGTGAGCATCGACGACACCGTTCGCCGAGCAGAGCGCCGAATGGTCCAGGATCTTAGTTCTAGATCTTGCTTGAGCGGACCCCGGTTAGCACTTGGCAGGTTCGGAGATGCACTCGGCGAAAGGATTCCCGTTCCAAAGGAATGGCGCACCAACGGCAACTGGAAAAGAGCCAAGCCTTGGCTATAGCTTGTTTGAACGTTGGACGAGTCGTCGCTGGGTTGGGTGGTTGGGTAGGGCTGGTTTTGGCGAATCAGACTGGGGGGTTCGTAACTCCGACCACCACCGAAGCCAGTCACGATCCATGGAAACTTGGCCCTGGGTTTTGAAGGCTTGTTTGTGGTTGATGATATGTCAGCGAATCGCCGAGTTGGTTCGGCGATTTCGATGGGTGGTGGTCAGCACAAATACCGAACGTTCGGTGGATGACTGTTCGGATCGGAAGTGCCGTTGATGCTTGGGTGATGGGTTTCGGAGGAAGCTCGAGTTAAGCATATTTTCGACTCCAATAGAAAAGTTTTGAAAGAGTTTTGGGTGCAATTAAGCTTGTGGTTGTGTTCTGTTTGCGGGTATCACGGGACAGGTAACGGTGTCTCAAACTTCACTTTGGTCCGTGCCACCGGCAACTGTTCGCGGCATCCCTTCCGAAACATTTCCATGCGGAAGAGAGACACTTGTGCAATTCCCCAAACTTCCATCGAAAATCACTGCACCCGAAAAAAGTCAAGCAAGTTCTTCCCACGTCGTTATCACCCGATTTTTCCTTTGTTTGTTCCGCCATTGACGTCAATCCGTAATCTCCCAAACAGTTCGTCAACCAGTGCCTGCCAAGCGCCAACCCCCAAAAGTGAAGTTTATGGTTGCAGTCCTTGGATTGGACACTCATCCGAGCGGCCGACCGCACCATCGCTCGCCATCGGTAGAACAAATAGCATAACTGGCTTCCGACACAGTGTATGGATTTATGGGGTCACACAACCTTACGCCCTTTRACATTGACAGAAGCAGAGAAGGTGACTTGATATGCAGATCCAATAACAGAGAGACTGTGTCAGACGCTCGTATGCCCGCTCTAATGCCGAGTCCAGTAACCATGCAAGGGCCCCACAAACATTGTGACATTTTAACCCTGTCAGGCCCAGCCGCTGATGTGACTTGCGAATGGCGGATTTGTTAGTGAATGGCTTTTTGGCGGTTGGGAAATATGGGGCCACTACGGCGCGCTGCCTGCCGCCTGCAGATCGAATCCGGATGTAACGCGTGCTAAACTCCGGTCTCCGAGCCGGCTAACTTTCTTTATATCTACCCACCTGCAGCTGCATGTCTTCGTCTGAGCTTTCTTGATCCCTTCCTTTTCCCATCTGTCTTCGTCTGGCGCAAAATTTTTGACGTGCAGTTCAGGGACCTGTCCCGGCGCAAAGACGATCGGGTTCAAATTGTCAAGATCCAGACCCACTGACGAAACCGCGACAAAGGGAAGCAAACAGCGATAAACACTTTGCGCAATTCCAGCCCGTCGCGTTTTCGCTTCGTCTCCTCTCCTCAACAGTCATAATGGCCTCAACCACCCTCTCCCCGCCCAACGCTTTCGCCGAGCGCACCACCCACGGCCCCTCCACCGACTTGGAAGGTAACCTCTCCGACCAGTCCACTGCCACCGGCATCCCCTCTCCCTCCCGCGCATCCTCCGAAAAGTCTTCTTCTCTCGCACCTCAGCCCGCTGCAACCAACACGGCTGCTGCCCCCGATGCCGACGAGAAGCAACAACCCACCACCGGCGGTCCTCCCCCCGGCGGCGGCTGGAATGCAGGCCCCCCACCCCCCAACGGCGGCCTAGCCGCCTGGCTGCAAGTCGCCTCGGTCTTCTTCATCTT
>RAOB01000189.1:0-51584 GCA_009804825.1 Neurospora sp. FGSC 26638
ATCCAAACCAAACGACCCAAAACGAGAGACTAAAACTTTTGGAGAGGGTCCCGTCGAGTGGAAGATGGCAACCGGCAGGTGGGATGAACATGCGAATGCAAAATGCAAAGCGCAAGTGGATGCAGAACCAACTTCCCCAGTGGGCATTGCACTTGCTGGGGGTTTTGCAGGAGCGCATCCACTGCAGGCACTCGCCAAATCGGCAGTGTCAGTTAATGTTGAAGTCTTTTTCCTTTTCAAGATCGGCTTTGAGGTACTTGTGTTCTAACAGGGCGCCCTCCCATGGAATCTGCAAGTGCCATTGGCCAACCTCAGAGCGGCTGAGCTAGCACTCTGCAGTGGTGAGCGTGGCGCTGTTGAACGATCGCTGTTATGTAGTGTAATGAACAAGCCATGATGTCCTGCAGACATAAGGTACCTGATTTGCGATGTTGGAACTTTCAATGTTCGATGCTATTGCTGAAATCAGAGGAGATGGTAAATCTGTTGCCCGGCGTATACAAGTGAAAAGCGTCGTTAAAAAGGCATGTTGATTGTTTACTTGGAGAAGGTCCCCTTCCGCTTGAATTTTGATGGACTCCAATTACGGTGGGGCCCAACAGGGCTGAGCTGGGCGCTGCGGTCACTCCCGAACTCCACTGAGTGACGAACTCTAGAAAGTGGAATCGGCACTGAGGGGCGGGGACGGGGACGGGACGAACTTTAAACTCGCGCCGTGAGCACGGGTCCGTCTCCGTCTCCGTCTTTCACCCGATCGAGACCGGAAGCTTAAATCAACATCCGGTGCGCTTGCTGTCGTTTTTGGCCAGGTTCGCGCCGCCCAGATCCCGGCTTTATTGATGATTTGGTCAGCGTTCCTGCTGACTAGGTATCTGACAAATTCGCATCCCGCCCCTTCAATCGATCCTGTGTATGAAACCGATAACTCAGGTACGTTGTGCAAATTTGAAAGCATGGATTTCATCAAGATGCTGTTTGTCCAGTTCCCCGCAATTTTGATAATTGCTTCGTCGTTAAAGACTCCAACGGTCAGTTTAAGGTTAAGGTTAAAGTACTCGGTACTCAATCTTAAACCTTCATGACCTGCTGAAACCGAGTACCTAGTACTTGGCACGGTCCACATTCCAATGATCAGTAATCGGAAGTTGGAAAACAGCCGGACTTGAACCCCATTTTCGGTTCTCAACCGCCATCAGGGTCCACCAACTTTCACATGCATCGTCAACATTTGACTTGACATCTTCATGTTCAACAAAGCGCACTCAATCTATGAATACACAAAAACACTTTGGACGCTAGATTCTATTTGTCTGATTACGTGCACGTTGTGCATGTTTGTCTAATCTCGACCTGCGACAGCCGCAGCAAACATCAGCTCCAACACCAACCCCAGGTCTTGGCGTTTCTTCCCCTTCAGCTCGACCGTCGGACTTCAAAGCATCTTTGTCATTTTCCACCGTTTGTCTCCCGCTTCTTCACTCCTCCATCCCTTTTCGAACCCAACAATCATCGACTGTGACTTTCATGATGCGATATCCTGGAGGTGACCTAGCAATCCTCGGCGTCGAGACCTATCCCAACCCCCTCGTCCAGGCACCGGCTCGATCCCGATCGACTCGTCAGTCAAACTCTACTGTTGCAAGCCAACGACCTGAAGAGGGAGGTCCGCGGAAACGTCCAAGACTACAAGGGGCCGATGGCGGGACGCGCGAAAAAGATGAAACCAAACGGGCCCGCGGACGTCCACGGTTGGACGTCAGTGATGAGACTGCTGCTGACGTGAGTCGACATCACAATTGTAGTGTGAAGCGGTGATGCTGATGGTCCTGTAGCGTCGACGAACTCAGATACGTCTAGCCCAACGTGCATATCGGAACCGCAAAGAGACCGCAATACAAACATTGGAGAAACAAGTCCAAAATCTCCAAAAGGTCAACAGGGAAATGAGCAATGCTTTTATGAAATTCCATGACTTCGCTGTGGCCAGCGGTTTACTAGACAGTTCTTCCGAGTTAGGCAGACAACTCCTCGCTACCAAGGAAAGGTTCATCACTATCACACCAGCCGACGGTGACGACATTGACGCAAATGACGACCATGAAGGACGGCGACGAAGAAGTACGAGTACAACTGACTCCATTGGAAGTGATCGCAGGCGAAAGGGAACTATACAACCAGAGAGTCAGAGAAATTCCCCCGAGTATACGATAGAACCATCGGCCCCCGAGTCACCCCCACAGCTTTATCCAGGTCTCACCATCACTCACGAGCCAATTTCACAAAGCTACTTGACCACTGCCCTGGACACAGACTTGAATCTCTCCATACCAACAACCAGCAACCAGGCAGCTGAATTCCATCCAACCACCACCGCCCCATCTCTCCCCAAGACCTTCGACTTTGCCACAATAGACTTCAACCTCGACTTCCTCACACAACCCCAACCCCAACCACAACCTCCGATCCCCTCCCCCTTTTCCTCCCTCCCCGCCCCATCCTCCTACGCCTCGCACGAAATCACCTTCGGCCGCCGTTACCAGCGCTTCGCCATCGAGCGCGCCCACATGCTCGTCACCATGCCCAACCCGCCGCTCGACAAGCTCAGCAAAGCCTTCGGCTTCTGCCTCCTCTTCGAATCGCCCGACATGATCTTCCAGCGCACGCTCAAAGCCATCGCCAGGAGCGCCGGCGAGAGCCTCTACAACTGGCAGTACCCGTTTTACCACCTCGGCGGGGCCGGGACGCACAACTTACAAAGTGGACCCGGAGGATGCCCCCCGAATAGCACCCTCACCTTGGAAGCGGGCATGAGGATGCACTTGAGCCTTGTGCAGGTCGGTAACCAAGGGACAATCGATATTCTGAAACCACATGCCGAATTGACGGCTGGCTTCGGCATGGGACCGTTCCCGCCTGCTGTCAATAGTGCGAGGGATAACTTTCTGGATAGGGACATGAAGATGTGTCTCCCCGGTTTTGGAGGGACGTATTACGACTGCGATGAGGTGGAGTTTTACTTCCATCAACGAGGGGTGGTGATCCCGCCCGGAGCGGATTCGTATACTGTGGAGATTTACCCGGCACAATTTGGGGTTGGTGCTGGTGCTGGAGGAGGAGGAGGAGGAGTACCAGGGTCAGGGCCAGGGTCGTTGGAGGAGGAACTGGACTTGGCTTGTCTTGACTCGGTTGTTTGTAGTCAGAACTGCGCTCCTCCAGCTGCTGCTGCTGCATACGTGGAATCACCGCCGCCTTCTTCGATGGACTACCACAGTTCAAACTCAATTATTACCGATGATCTCCCGCCACTTTCCGGGTACCAACAACAACAACAACAACAACAACAACAACAACAACAACAACAACAACAACCCTTTACGACGACGACGACAAATAAACCACTCACACCCAGCAGCGGCTCCATGTCCAGCTCCCTCTCACCACCATCAACAACCGCCTGCGAGGATTGGGCTGCTCGGTTTTTGGGTGCCGCCCCAGCGCCTAACGATAACTTTGACTTTTCCAATACAAACATATACATGTCCCCCAAGAGTTCGGCGGATTCAACACGCTCGGCTACGGGTTCTTCCTCCTTCGATCATCAACCACCAGTTCCATCTACTACCACCACTACCGCCGCTAGCTATTCATCGCCACCAGTACCACCACCCAGACAGCCGCCACAGCAAATGTGGAATCAACGAATGTTGGTGACGATAGACGTCAACCAGTTGGTCAACGAGCTTACCGAACGTGCCATTTGTCTTGGGAGGACGCCGGGAATTACGGTGGAGGAGATTAATGCTGCTTTTTGGAAGAGTGTTTCGATGTCTATGACGTTGTAGGTACGTTCCTCGGGTATCGGTTATGGTGTTTTTTTCTTTTTCTTTCTTTTTTGGATTTTGGATTTGGGTTTAGCTGGGTTGCCTGGAGTTATGGATTGTAGGATGATTGGACTTAGTGTTTTTGGGGTGGGTGTCGGCTTGTCATTTACGCTTATGTGTATGATGATTAGGGCGTGGAAATGAATATTAGTAATTTGGGAAGCGTACATAATGTGTACTAGGTAATTGTAATTGTCTCGGATATCTACGACGCTGTGCCATGCTACATACAACCGGGGAACTGAGGACAGGAAGAAAACAATGGTGGAAGCAAAAGAGGAGGAGGAGGAGGGGTAGCATGAAGAATAGAAAGATCAAAGGAAGGAACGAGGGGACAGCCGTCACGGAACAGGCTACCTAGTACCTACGTACCACCGGTAGGGCATTGATACCTAGTGACATCTTTTTCTCACCAACACAAGATAAAATGTTTCCTGTACTTATGCGGTCACATAGGAATGAATATCCTTGATAATTAACAACCACTGGACAGCAAGTGGAACAAAAAAAAACAAAAAAAAAAACAGGACTGATCCCCTTCCCACCTGGCAATATCCGACCAACCAAGAAAAAAAAGAGAAAGAACCAAACAACAGTTTGTGGACGAACCGTGGATTGAACACGGGACCTTCTGTAAGAGCAGCACTCGAAAACGAGGCATTGCAAAACAGATATTCTACCACTGAACTATCCGCCCAAGTTGGAAGGTTTGTGTTGGACCATCAGCTTATGAGGTGGGTTTGGGCTGCGGAGAGCCTAACTGAAGAGGAAGAACGGAAGCTATCGTGGAGCAGCAGCTTAGTCTAGAGACAAACGGGCAATTAATTTGTTTGGAGGTCTTGATCGTATTCATATTTCAAACTTCGGAGAGAAGATCAGCATGGTCAATTCGAAACTGTTGCCTTGATAACTGCCTTAGTTCTTGATACCTATCATCAACTACACCAACTAGTTCTAGGTACAACCAGTCGTCACCACCACAGCCTCCCCCCCCCCAATCCCTCCAAGATCCCTAATCATCCCTATTGATCCCGCCCCTAATCCTATTTTCCCGATCCTACAAATAGCTCCGCACCAGGTGCAAGCCAAGGGGTACCTTATCTTTTGGCGTTACAAAATCCACCTATCAACTTTCACACCAAACCTGCAGCGGAGAAACTTGTAAATACCAACGGAAAGAAAATCTTAAGGGCAAGCAACAAAGAGGATCAAGGATTTAAAAGATCATGGAGGGTGGTTCACAGCCAGCTCTCTTACCATACAGGGACATTGAAAACGCGCCTAGAGGTACCTACTTAATCCCCAACCTCGACCACACTCCCACCGGCACCTCTCATACCCCGAAGCTGAAGTTCATCAGTCTCCTCACCACGACTTTCCCGTTGCCACTGTCCAACTACCTTCTCCTCATTACCAACAAACTTCACCTTCCCTTGACACCGCAGCAGTGACCGCCCTCGCACTGTCTTTATCAAAGGCAATCCCATCCCCAACCCCCCAAGAGACCACAAACTGATATCTGACTTCAGCACCGGCATAATCATCGTGTGTACCAAGCTCTGGTGACTTAGCAACGCCGTGAGGATCTGCAAGTTCCTCGGCCGAAGGCAGGATGGAAGGCGTGATGTGAGTGAAGACGAGGAGCGTATCTGTAGTAGTGCGTCTGGTTTTTTTGGCTTTTGGAGCGCTGGGAGTAGTGGACGTGTTAGCTTTCGTTCTGGGTTTTTTTTTTTTTTTTTTTTTTTTTTTTTTCTTTNAGAAGGACGGAGGTTGTTGTAAGAAGGGCTGTGCGTTCGGGTGGTAAGCTTGTTCCCCCATCTCTATCCCCCCTTTCACACGGTCGGTACCTTATTCTAAGTTAAGGTACCGACCGTGTGAAAGGGGGGATAGAGATGGGGGAACAAGCTTACCACCCGAACGCACAGCCCTTCTTACAACAACCTCCGTCCTTCTTCTCTTCTCTCCCCGCTCCTCAACGTGCCCAGTCTGCTGCTGTTGTAGGGCACGATCCAACCGAACAACCAACTCCTCCGCCTTCAGTTTCGGTTGCTCACTCGTAATTTCCACGCTGGAACGGCCGGCCTCAACATGATATTTGCGGTGATATGCTTCGTATGGATGTTCATCCCCTGCTGCGGCGAAGAGGAGGAGGGTTAGAGTGATGAGGAGGAGGGCGAGGGTTGTTTCTCCGGAGAGGAATGGTTGCATTTTGTTGTTTTGTGTCTGTGTCTGGTAGGTGGCTGGCTCTTGGTTGGGTTGGGTGCCAGGAGCGAGTCCCTGCTAGAGGTAGGGTTGAAGTCGGCTAGGGAGGCCGGGGATTGCCGCGGACCTGGAGGACTCGAAGGAATGGATGGTGGTGATGGTGGTGATATCTGTAGGGAGTAGTGATCAAGAGGTCCGTTCGGCTGCGGAAGTTCGGAGCAGTCCGTAAAGGTTGAGGGTGGTTCTTATCAGGGTCGTCGAGAGGGGTAGGTGAGGCAAAGTATGTTGTATCTAGTAACACCGGAAGGTTGAGTGGAGGGCGGGCGGAGGTACGAATGCTGGCTGACTGGGTATAGATAGAATCGCCGAATATCAAAACCTTTCCGAAGCACGGTACAACTTTGCGGTTGAAATAGTAGATCACCAGATGTTAAGCACAAAGACTTTTGAAGAAGGATAAAATCGTTCGCACCAAATCAAGGCATCGCACGACCTTTTATTCCTTTCTGCAGTTCCTATCTCTCCCCTCTCCCCGCGCCTCATCCTCTCATGCCCGCCATGCAACCGAGTGCATATGATAAAGATTAAGAAAACCCGGATCGGTGGTGCGGGACATGCAATCTGCATCCGGACCCGGAATTTCGGCCTTCGATAAACATGTCGTGCGACAAGAGAGGGCGGGGGTCCGGACTGCGCTCGGTTACCGGTCGGTCGAACTGGAATGCAGGAAAGCGCTGCGTTGAGGCCTAACGGTCTTCGAGATGTTTATGTCATGCATATATGTACGTAATGTATGTATGTGCATGCGATAAGTAACAACCAAGAGGCTAGGTACTGCCAATCGCAACCGTTCCTGGTTCCTGAATGGCAAACCTTTGTTTTGGTCGTTTTGGAACCCTCCCTTTGGTTGTCTCATGTCAACAAACTTCGCCCATTCCAGTCACTTGCATTGCCGAGCACCCTACTATGTAGGACCTTCCACTTCCATCACCCCGCCCGCGATGATAAACCGTTTGCGGCGAACAAATGGTTTTAAACCCCGATAACTTTTGTTTACCCCCGAGACCCCTCTCCAAATTCCAATCAAGCTCGCATGCGCATGCGTAAACCTATGCGTAGTGTACCTCAAAACGCACAGAACGCCTGTCGCCTGCTCTATCTCACAGCTCGCATCCCCAGCGACATGCCTACCCTATCTACCCTATCGTTTCACTCTTCTTCCGAGCACCGACCGGAAATAACTACTGATCAGCCACAGCAATGACATGCACCGTCGCATCCAGATAGCACCAATTCTCCAGCAAGCACGTCGCCCCCGGGCTGAGTTTGAACACACCACGTGGGCCAACGACAAACTCATCTTCGCCATCGTTTACCGTCACCCTTAGCTTGCCGCTGACGAGAGTGCATATTCGGGTCCGGGACCGATCGGTGGGGAGCTGGTGGGTGCTACCCGAGGTGATGGTGAGGGCTGTAAAGGTGGTTGATTTGCCCATTTGGATGGTCTGGTTGGCTGAGAGGTAGGAGGAGGAGTAGACGAGGTCTAATAATGGGTTGTTAGTATTTCTGACTTGAAGAGTAAGGGGCGGATAGGGGAGTAAACTCACTTTCCGATGGTTGGTGCCGCCTGGGGAGAACCCCCCTTGGACCCCTTTCCCAATCCTCGGTTACGAGATCCTCTCTAGACACCAACAGAGACCGAGCAGAAGCAGCGGTGGCCTGAATTGAGGTCGATACGGCAGTTTGTTCCCTCGTCCGGAGACGTTTGCTGGCCCGGCGATACTCGACATCTGCCTCCTTGAAAGTGATGACTTTCCTTGGCGGTGGTACTCCGTCCATATTTGCCTCGCTCTCTTCCGCAGCAGGAATACTGGGCAGTCTTTGCGATCGCCGGATGACCGTGGCACCAAGTTGCTCGTCGTACTCATAAGCTTCCTCCTCGTCCTCGTCCTCCTCATCCGCTTCGTCTTCGGCATCGTCCCCCGCCTCGTCGCCTGCTTCGTCGCCTGCTTCATCTCCATCGCCACCACCACTAAGCGCAACCACACCTGTCGCACGCTCTTCAGTTTTGGTCAGTTTCTTGATACTGCACGCATTGTACGTATTGTCGTACAGACAGTTGGCACAAGTGTTGCGATAGCTGGAAGAGACCAATCTGGTCAGTTTAACGCTGATCTTGGGCAGTATGGTGACACAGCCCTTGAAAGGCCCTGCGCGGCGCCGACATGCGGTGCATGGATTGGGGCTTTCACGTCCAGTAAGTTGCGCAACTACCGAGGCAAGTTGCTTAAGTGTCAGTGTGTGGGTTACTGGAATAGGGTGCTTCAACTTGAGATCTCGCCGACGGGGTAACGCGAGGAGGACTTCCAGTTCCATTTCCTCAAGATCGGGGAAGTTGCCACCAATCTGGGAGGTGATATATCGCCGCAGTCCTTCGGGGTCTCCATCTTCCTCTTCTACTTCTGCTTCTGCTTCTGGTGGTGATCCTGATATTTCGTTGAAAGTCCGCTTTCGGCGTACCCCGCCTCGCACTCTGACTTTTTTATCGCCATTGTCAGGCTCTTGCGCCTCTTTCAAAGGTGACTCGTCATATCCCATTGGGCCCCTAGACACAACCCGAGGACCCCTCTCGCTGCGACCTTCAACGGTCGTAAAGGTACCGTCTTGGTTGTCGTTTACGCAAACGTCGGGATGCCACATAGTCCAGTGAGTGCTATAAGCTGATTGCCCTCTGAGGAGGAGTCTGCACGACCTGATGGGGCATATCCAGGGCCGAAGGGGAAACGCTTGAAGTTCAAGTTGGTAGCCTTCAGGAATCAATCCTCGGGTCACCTGAAACCGATTATTCTCCGGATTCCACCAATGGGTATAAGGCCGGCCATCGGTGGCATTGTCGAACCCAACATCGGAAGGAATAACGCGGGCATTTCCAGCTGACTTTTGAAGAGATGGGGAGCTGGTACGTTCTGCGTTACGCCTTTCTTGCAAGTCTCTACTGTCCTTGATGATCGTCTCCGTCTCCGCGATCGAGCTACCCGTTGAGGAACTCTTCCCTCTGCGATGCTCTCGTAACTTTCGGTTGATAAAGTTTTGGGACATTTGGGGCTCCGCTAATGGTTCAGTATCTCTATCCATTGGTCCACGCGATATTACGGCCGGTGGGTTATTGTGATACTCGATCCGAAGTTGCTCAAGTGGGAGACTGGCAGGGCGCTTGACAACAGTAAAGGTCCCGTCCAGATTGTCATTGAACCGGCAACCGTAGTATCTCATTTTGAAGTGATTGGCAAGGTGAGACCTCGCGCTGTATACCCACCGGCATGATCTGACTGGGCATATCCACTGGTGGGTGGGATGTTCCGTATAAAGGGTCCATTTGTCCGGTAATAAGGCGCCGTGTAAATCTTTCAACACCCCGGACTCGTCTGTGAATGGTTAGCCAGATTAG
This sequence comes from Neurospora sp. FGSC 26638, assembly GCA_009804825.1. Taxonomy (NCBI): domain Eukaryota; kingdom Fungi; phylum Ascomycota; class Sordariomycetes; order Sordariales; family Sordariaceae; genus Neurospora; species Neurospora sp. FGSC 26638. The sequence continues at coordinate 9,532 of RAOB01000189.1, forward strand.
ACGTAGATAGAAAGAGTAAATATGGAAAGAACTGACCGGGCCACATGTTGTATGGACGTCCGGATTTTGCGGCCACCAAGATCTTCTCGGTAGGCCCCTCGCTGGAAGGAACAAGAGCACCCTTGACCTCATCCTGGAGGTTGAGCTCGTCGTCACTCATAGCTGAGACTTGGATGGTTCCACTTCCACCGATTTGCGACCGTCGACGAAGCTCGCGCTTGGGGACTTCCTGTACGGGCTTAGTTTTGTTGGGGATATGGTGCGTGTAGGGTTTAGGCTTAACCATGGGTGATTCCGCAAGGCTCATGTACTTTTTGGATACAATGATACAGGACTTGGTAGCGCCGCCGAACTTTCTGCCATCGCCAGGGGTGGGGTCGGCATATCTCCCAAGGTCGGTCAAGGTGCCGTCCAGATTATCGTTTAATCGACAAGCACGATGGAGCACACCAAAATGTCTACCCAAGCCCGGAAGACCCGGTAAGAGGGCTCGACAAGTTCTGACTGGACAAATCCAGGGGAGGTCGGGGTGATCGGACTGTTCATAACCGGGAGGCAAGAGTGCACCGCAGGTCGGTAGTAGCTTGCCTGTGTCTTTGTCCTTCCAGACTTTGTAGGCGCTAGTATCAAGGGCTTCGGTGCTAGGATCGATTGTTGGCGGCTTTGGTGGTGCTTGAGTCTTGGAGCGGGTCGCCCGAGTGGCGCCCAAGGCGTCCATGGTGAGTTGGGCCTTTATCAGGTCCGAGTCCTGAATGTCGCCCATGGAGATGATGTCCGAACCAGGCTCTGGTTTTGGTTGAGTTTTCGATTTTTGGTGGCTGCTCTGAGTCGAGGTTGAGGTTGGCCGGGATGGGATGTAGTTTGCTCCTGCTGAAATTTTGGAGAGAGGCGTGCGGGATGAGGTTGAGGTTGAAGTTGAGGTGTTCAGGTTGTCTCCATCGCGATGTTTTCCCGAGAGTCCAGACTTTGACCTGAGTGACTTGGTGGGGACATGGGTTGAGGAAGGAGATATTTTTGGGCCAGAGTTTGCGGAAAAGGGAGAAGGGCCACTATGTCCGGTTCTCTTCATCTTGAAGACGGGTTTGGGTTTGGGTGGTGAGTGAAGGGTTGAGGCTGAGGACCTTAATGGCGTGGCGGTGTTGGGATGAGAAGCAATCAACCTCCCACTTGCCGTTGCCGTCTCATGTTCCCGTGTTTTCCGCGGCGAGCGCTGCCGCTGCCCGATATCGTTGTCGTCGCCATGAGAACCCGTTGAGATTGTGATGTTCTCTTTACTGCTTCTCATATTTGCTGAGGGCGAATGGTGGCTGCTGTTCACATTTGACCGACGCGCAGGAGGAGAGGCGGAAGTCGGCAAAAATGGCATGGCAAGAAGAAATCCAGAGGAGAGATGGAAATAAAGTGGATGAAATGTCCCCGGTTGTCTAGTTCAACGAAGTTGACGCGACGCACGAAGTCGATTTGACGTTGGTTTCTGCAGGCGTCCACGTCCTCTTTGCAGAATGTTAGTGGAATGCAGAAGCTTCCACGGACGCGCTAACAAACTTGCCAAACGATCTGGACGCAGGCATGCAGTTAGTGAAGTGCAGTGTGGAGTCGTAAAGTGAAGCACGAATGATATGTGGAGCAGGTGGTCGGTGCTTAGACGGGACGGGTTGGAGGCAGCCTCCACTCCTCCAGCGTGACAGCCACCTCAGTCCTCCCAGCGACAAAGCTTATATTAACTTCATTTCTCGTGTTTATAGCCTCGTTGGGCTTCCTACTTGGCTTCCCTTCTCTTCTTTCCTACCTTTTTCTCATCGTCATATATCGGTTGCTTCTACGTTGTGTTTCTTTTTTCCCTTGTGATTATCAGCTTCTTGTCTTCTTTTTGTTGACCTCTCCCGGGCCGGCCCTAGCATCTCATCCTCTCCCAAACGGACACTGTCTTCCACTTGATATCAGACATACCGGACATCCACCAGGCAAAACGTTACCAACAGGATGGCACATCAGGCTTCTCCACAACATGGCCCGCTACAACTGGTGTGCGCCCCAAATCGTCCCGAGTTCACTGGCAAGAAGTCCATCTTCTTAGCCGGAACCACATCCAAGACGGGAGATGAGCCAGACTGGCGGGACAACTTGGCCAGACAACTCTCGCGTCTTCCCATCACGGTCATCAACCCGGTCCTATCCAACTGGACTGACTGGCGGGAAGATATTTCATTCCAGCCCTTCCGCGAGCAAGTCGAATGGGAACTGGACATGCAGGAAAGGGCAGACATAGTCCTGATATACTACGGACCCCACACACTTGCGCCCATCAGTCTGCTGGAGCTAGGGCTCTGCGCGCGCACCAGCAAGGCCATTGTGTGCTGTCACAAGGACTACAAGAAGAGAGGCAACGTCCAGATCGTCGCCAACAGATACGGCATCTCGTTTTTGGAGAATGAGAAGGACATGGCGGCTGCCGTGATCAGGAAACTCGGTTCTTTGGATAACTAGGCGTTGTCGGTAGTTCGGGCATTCGGGCTTGTTGGGCGCAGTTGGGCTGTGGGTCATGTGGTAGTTCGGCAGTCTCGGGGGATGCTGGCGCTTGGGCAGTGTACTTTATGAAGAACGTCTCTTGGGCTTCTGAAAGAGTGAAAGACTGATATCTTTAAGCAACTCCGAATCTGGACCCTGAAGTCAATTTCAACTCCAAATGTGAAAGTGGAGGAAACGGGACGACCCGGGGGTTGATCTCCCCGCATTGACTTACCCCTGCTGTGGTCATAGCTCCTCAAATGTGGCTGGAGAGAGTCTCGAATTCGCAAAGACTACGAATGCGCCACAGCTGGGTGGAGAACTGTATCGCAATTTGCGGCTTTGTCTTGCTCTAGTGGACAGGATGTGTGAGAAAGATGCAGGTTATGTGATGAATACAGATATGCAACGGACTTTCGTAGGCCTTCGGCGTGAGAGCATTACATTTATCTATCACATCTACTTAGGTTAACATCAAACAGAGGTAGCGAGGGAGTGATTCTTCCCCTCTTCTCTCCTCAGGAACCAAACAACCCCTCATTTAGTTTTAGTACCCCTAACCCTAATGAAGGACATCGTTGCCCCACCCATTCGTTTGAAAGATTGCACCACCTTTCAACTGCGACTCGGACCATTCACAGTGAGACTTGGACACCCAAAAGTCCAGGGTGCTAATACAAAAGGTGTGGCTTGACTCATTCGTTCTCTTTCAGGTCTGAATACACTCAAGGGTACCTTACTCATGACCTTTTGACTAACTCTGGACTTTACATCTGATAGGGCTGGAAATAACCCCACCACCGGATGCACTCCTTTGCCCGTCTACGCGGCCTCATTCCTTCGACCAGGACTATCGCGGCTATTAGTGCAAGACCAACTCGTCTTTTTCCTCGTCCTCTGCCCTCATCATACCCCCGCCGCCCATTCACATCGTCGCCGTTAATCATGGCCGCCATCAGCGTTCACAGCACTCTCAAGCCGGGTCCCCCCGTGCCGTTTGTACCAAGGGAGGAGGGTGCCATTAGCTGGTACGCCTGCGGACCGACTGTTGTATGTACTGAGAACTAGACTTCTACTTGACTTCCATTAACATTTCGTAGTACGATCTCAGCCACTTGGGCCATGCCCGTAACTATGTCTCTACCGATATCATCCGCCGCATCCTTATGCATTATTTCGACTACAAGGTCAACTTTGTGGTGAGTAAACGTATAGATATTTTACCAATCAACGTGCCATGGTCCTTACGCTAACACTTACTATAGATGAATTATACAGATGTCGATGACAAGGTGGGTTTAAATTCTGCTCATTCATAAACGTCAATACCAGTCTGACTTTCCCCAGATCATCATTAAGGCAAGGAGAAAGAGACTCCTTGAGTTGGAAAAGGAGAAGCCTTATACCCCTGAAGAGATCCGGGATCTCGTCTTCAAGGCCTTCCAGGCCTACACCAAGAACCTTCCCCTCCTGGCGCCCGAAGATGCTGCCACGCTAGATGAGAAGAACTACCAGGAGCGGAAAGAGGCCGCTTACGGTGTTGTTCTGGCTGGTGGTCCCCTTGTCCCCGAAACAAAACCTGGCGACGCCGAGGCGAAGGTCAAGATGCACCTAAACAACATGGATGCTGCGGCCGAAGCACTTAAAAACGGCTCCGGTCTCGATGCCGCCGAGGACGTCCTCCTGCCCTACCTCGATTCCCTCTACAAGGAGACTATCGACACTAGCGACCAGACCATCTTTACCAACCTCACCAAGACCATGGAGCAGGCGTTCGCTGACGATATGGAGGCCTTGAACGTCCTCCCCCCTGATGTCATCACTCGCGTCACCGAATATGTGCCCCAAATCGTCGCCTTCGTCGAGCAGATTATCCAAAAGGGATTTGCCTACGAGTCCGATGGCTCCGTTTACTTTGACATTGGCGCCTTCGAGAAGGCCGGTAACACCTATGCTCGCCTTCGTCCCGAGAGCAAGAACGATACTGCCCTGCAAGAGGAGGGAGAGGGTTCTCTTTCGACTGCTTTGGGAGGCAAGAAGCGTTCTGGCGACTTTGCCCTCTGGAAGAAGTCGAAGCCTGGTGAGCCCTACTGGCCCAGCCCTTGGGGTGCCGGTCGCCCCGGTTGGCACATTGAGTGCTCCGTCATGGCTTCCGACAAGCTTGGCGAGCAGATGGATATTCACTCTGGCGGTATCGATCTTGCTTTCCCCCATCACGATAACGAGCTGGCTCAGAGTGAAGCTTACTTCCATGACTGCTGCAAGGGCGAGCATACTTGGGTTAAATACTTTTTGGTAAGTATCTTGTTTGCGGGTTCTTTGGTTTGGGGTAAAGGGCTGACATTACATACAGCACATGGGCCATCTTTCCATTGCCGGAAGCAAAATGTCCAAGAGCTTGAAGAACTTCCAGACGATACAAGACGCTCTTGCCTCCACCTACACCGCCCGCAACATGCGTATCGTCTTCCTGCTCAGCCGCTGGAACGACGGTGTCGAGATCTCCCCCGACATGAGGAAACAGGCCGACAACTGGGAGACCACTCTCGACAACTTCTTCACCAACATCAAGGCTCGTTTGTCCGAAGTTGACGCTTCGTCCGGCATCAAGGATCTCTCCCTCTCAGAGGATGCCGGTGCCAAGGGCCTGCTCGAGGACTTTGAGCAAGCCAAGAAGGACCTCGACGCCGCCCTCAGGAACTCCTTCGACACCCCCACCGCCATGCAGGTCCTCCTCAAGCTGGTCCGCAACGCCAACATCTACATGAACTCCAGCAACCCCAACGTGCAAGCCCTCGAGTCCGTCGCCCGCTGGGTGACCAAGATCGTCGGCATCTTCGGTCTCGACGCCAGCGCCCAGCCTCCATACGAGGGTGGTCTCGGCTGGTCCTCCGCCACCGCCTCCAACAAGGCCAGCGTCGACCCCCAGACCGCTGTCAAGCCCTACGCCGCCGTCTTCAACCAGGTCAAGCAGGAGGTTGCCGCCCTCGACCTTTCTTCTGGTAACGAGTCCATCAAGTCCCTCCTAGAGCAGCAGAACCCCGACAGCGAGTTTGCCGAGCTCGAGAAGAACGGCGAGAAGGACGCCGAGAAGCTGGCCTTGCCTTTCATCCGCGCGACTTCCAAGCTGCGCGATGAGTTGCGCGCTACCATTTCCTCGGGCGCTGCCCTCGACCCCAAGGTCAAGCAGGCGATCCTTGCGCTCAGCGACCGTATCCGTGACTACGACCTTACCGATCTCGGTGTGCAGCTCGATGACCGCGTTGACGGACCTAGTCTGGTAAAGTTCGTGCCGGCTGCCAAGTTGATTCAGGCGCGTGAGGAGAAGGCTGCGTTGTTGGCTGAGAAGGCCAGGCAGAAGGAAGAGGGTGAGTTCTTTTCTCTCTTTTCATTTTCACTTACCTGCCCCCTTAAAATCATGACACTAACTGATACCCCCCAACAACAGCCCGCAAAGCAAAGGAAAAAGCCGAGCAAGAAAAGTGGGAAAAGGCCAAGCTTCCTCCCCAGGAGCTGTTCAAGAACGACGCCAAGTACACCGAGTTCGACGCCGATGGCTTGCCCACCAAGCTGGCGGACGACAACGATGTACCCAAAGCCCAGGTCAAGAAGCTCAAGAAGGAGTGGGAGAAGCAGAAGAGGCTTCACGAGGAGTATCTTGCCAAGTTTGGCTCTGCTTAGAGGGCTGAGCGAAACTGTAAAAGAGGGGGGGGTTGGTTGTCTAAGAGAAGGGGTTAGTGGCGTGGGATTTTTTAACCTAAAAGCTCTGAGAATTGATATCCCGTTGTGTATTTTCCGAATGTTTTTGGACGTTACAGTAGGGTTTTAGACGTGTGTTGTGTTATCGTGTCTTTCTTTTGAGCTCGATCTCATAGGCGCCGTACGATGTCATGCCGGTGGGTTGGCTTCGGCAAGAGTTCCCGTACGGTCATGATCTTTCGGTAGGTCGGGTGGTGGTTATACCTGCGTTGTTCTGTGTTAGGTGTTACAGATGCAAACAAATGCAAGGTTCTCTTTCTCCTTCAAGTTTCGCCCAACGAATTTCTCATCTGCTAATGGTATTACTGGTAGAGACGTGGGCGGGATGGTGAAGCGTCGATGATGTGATGCACGGCAGGCACGAGGGACCAAGTATTAGCAAGCCCATCATATTCAAAAACCATGGTCGTTCAAAAAGACGGTACCTCCCACACCAATCATCATAGCACCCGACCGTCCTTCCGCTCGTTTCGTCCCAGAACCCTTCGTTCCACTTATCCGCGAGGTAACACTGCAGCTCGGTATCTGTCCGTATATCATGTGTTCCGTTCCCCAGCTATAACAATGAATGGCACCTTCCCTTCAGCTCTGCCATCCTGTGTCAGGGTACGATGGCATATATGTAGTCGTATCTAGCGCTCACCTCCAATCTCTTCCTCTGCCGTTGTTGTCCTACATATCTCGACTACTAGTACCTACAACCTACAATAAAACTCAAGCCATCCAGCGTTTTCACCCCCCTCTTGATCATACCACCACTAGCTTCTACTACCAAACAAATGGACATAATAATAACAGGCGCCGGCCTCTCCGGCCTCTCCACCGCTTTGTCCCTCCGGCGCGCGAACCCTTCCCACCGCATAATTATCCTCGAGCGATCCTCCCACTACGTGACCTCTCCTTCATCCCCCCATACTCCCTCCCCTTCTTCATCAAAGCCCCACTCCTCCTATACATCCCACGAACTAGGAGCAGCAATCAACGTTCCCCCAAACATCTCGCGCTTCCTCTGCCACCCCCTTCCCGGGCGCGGATGGGGCCTAGACCCCTTAAAACAGAAATTTATCAAAAGCGAAGGGATGTTGGTCGTGAACCCACAGACTATGGAACAAATTGGTGAAGGGTTGGATCACTCGAGGAATGAAGAGGTGTGGGAAGGCGGGGCGTTGTGGTATGCGCATCGGGTTGATTTACATGGGGGGTTGTTGGGATTGGTTTTGGATACGAATAATGAGATTGACAACAACATGAACGTGAGCGGGCAGGAGGCTGTTAATGGAAGGAGGAGGAGAGAAGAAAGAAAGGGGTGGGTAAGAATCGATGGTGGGAAGGAGGTTGTCAAGTATGTAAGTATCTACCTTACCCTACTTCATATCAGAAGACAATTCCGTTTCTTTCAAGTATTAAGCGAAAGTTGTGACACTGGTGAGAACTGTTTGAACTGTGAACGAGGTAAAGAGAATTCCTGCTAACATGATCACTACCTTACCTAAACTCTAGGACCCCTCAACACCCTCAGTAACCCTCTCCAACGGCACCGTCCTAACCGCAGACCTCATCATCGCTGCCGACGGGGTACACTCGCAAGCAGTACACTACGTCCTCGGACACCCGAACCAGCCTCAGATGCTTCCCGACCCAAAGCTGAACACCTGCTATCGGTTCCTGATTCCAACAGCGGAAATAGCTAACGATCCGGAGACGAGGTTTTTCTTGGACTTGGATAAGAAAGAGGCGAAGGTTTGTCGACTTTGGCCTGATGTGCCGGGGAAGAAGAGATTAATTGCCTATCGATGCCGAGCGTGAGTGCAACCCCAGTGTGGAGAGATGCCCAACCAAATAAGGGAAACCAAGTTGCTGATGAGTGAGCAGTGGTGAGGTCTTCAACTTCGCCGTCCTGCTCCGGGACGAAACCAATATTGCGAAGCGAGAAGGTTAGTACATACCTTACTCATCCACTCCATGCCAGAAAGTGCTTGCTCAAGACCGGTTGGTTCATTGACCCTCACAAACTCCTCCCCAAAGACTGGCACGCTCCCGTCTCCAAGTCCGAAGTTCTCTCCAAGCTCTCCGACTTCCACCCTGGCATCCTAGCAGTGATCAAGTACGTCCCGCCGTCTGTCCTCCTCCACTGATTGGTACCCATACCAACAACATTCTCTAACAGTGTCTCCCCACAAACCTAGCAAAGCAACAGACCTCAAACGCTGGCCCCTCCTCTACCGCCCTCCCATCCCAACCTGGCACAAAGACCGCTTAGTTCTCGTAGGAGACGCTGCTCATCCCATGTTACCTCGTTAGTTCTATTCTGCTCCTTCCTTTACCCTCCTCTCTCCCCACTTGCCTCGACAACCCTTCAGTCTCTTCCCCTCATTTTTCCCCTTTTACCTCTTTCACCTCCCTCCCTCTCCCCCGACTTTAACCCGTCAATCCTTCCCCTCCCATCTTTCTCTTTCACTCTTTCAACCCCGTTCTGACACCCGAAAACAAGATCACGGCCAAGGCGGCGCCCAAGCAATCGAAGACGGTCTCGCCCTCGGCCTAGTACTCAGCGACTTATCATCCTCGTCCTCGTCCTCGTCCTCCTCCTCCTCCTCCTCCTCCTCCTTTCCTTCCTCTTCTTTCTCTTCAGGAATCGAGCGACGCCTAAACCTCTACGAAAAGATCCGCCGCAACCGGGCCTCAGCCATTCAGGTGATGAGTAACGTCGGATTCGACGAGGAGGCACCGGCGGAATTGGAAGGGTGTTTAAGGGGGGAGGGATGGGAGGGGGGAGTGCCTAGTAAGTTTTTTTTTTAGTTTTTTTTTCTTTTCTTTTTTTTCTTTCTTTTTTTTTACATATCATATCCTGGACTGAACTGTAGTAGGGGAGGGGGTCAATGGTGTAAGGGGGTTGAAAGGGACGACTGCTGACGTGGGGAAATAGAATCGATGAAAGAGGTGATTGAACTGGAGTATGGACCGGATGTGGTGGAGAGGACGGTGAAAATGATGAAGCAGAAGGTGGATCCGATGTGGGAGGTGCCGAGGGGTTTTTTCCCTGGGTTTAAGAGGGAGTAGTCGTCCGAGTTCAGAGGCTGGAAGTAACTCTTACACGTGTACTTTCATTACATAACCCATATACCGGGTGTTTATACACAACAACAAACAGTTCAGTTACATTTTCACTCCGCCTTCTTCTCTTCCTCCGCAGTGACAGCCGGAGCACTCCCCTTCCTCTTAAAAACCCCCGCCAACTTCGCCTTCAACTTATCCACCCCCTTCTTCAACCCGTTCTCCGGGCCCTCATTCGCCGCCACGAACCTCCTCACCAATATATTAAACATGCCGCCAAATGCCAGGGCGATAGCCGTCGAGGTGAAAATGATGACATTATACGGCATGCTGAAATCGGGTGTAGGCAAGTTGCACAGCAGCGTCGTCGTCCTCAGATTATACGCCGCAAACCGCGAGTTTCCACTGCCACTGCCACTGCTCTTGTCCTTATTCAAGATAGTAATGACAGCAGCAGCCACATCAAACCCGCGATTCGCGTCGGGCGGGTACTCGGTATACCTTAGGATGGACTTCTCAAAGTCGTAGGTGAGGAAGACGGTAGAAGCGGGCGGGACGGTCATGCGGACCTCGAGTTGGGTTCCGCGCGCGCGGTCGACGGCGGGGCGGTAGTAGACTTCCTGAATCAAAGAGTCGGCCTTGCCCGGTTGTCCGTCGACGCGGGCCGAAATGGTGTGCAGGTAGATGCGCATGAACCAGGGGAGGGATTCCATGTAGATGAACTCGACTTCCTGGTCGGGGCTTGGGTTCCGGAGGATGGTCTGGACGCCGCCGCGTTCTTGGCCGTGGCCGGTGAAACTGCGTTCGGCGTAGAGGAGGGGCGTTTCGGGCTTGACGAGGTGTTCGACTACTACTGATCCGTCCTGGGTCTCGGGGGCAGGGAGGAACATATCGAAGTCGTTCTCGGCGGGGAACTCGAAGCAGCGTGAGGCCTGATCGGGGTTCTTCTTCTCGATAGTGCCCTCGGAGGCGAAGACAATGCGCGAATCGGGAACTTGGATGCAGACAGGAGACACGGTAGGGTCGGTCAGTGGGCAGGTTCCCTTGATAGGCCTACCGAAGATGTGGGATAACGACCACTCTTGGTTGGCGGCTGAGTCGGTAGGGAAGCAAGTATCGTGTGCGTGGTACGGCTTCGAGGTATTGCACTTGATGTCGTGAGCCGGAGGTGGCCTGGGAATCGGGTTATCTAAGCCGGTTTCGTTAGGTTCAGTCCATAGCCATGTCGTTCAAACATTAAGACACATACCCCTAGGTCTCTTGGATCGACCAATATCCAGGACCATGTCAATGCTCTGCTCGATCTGCAAAACACACTCGCCGTCCTCCGGGCACACGGGCCGGATATCGATCGCCATAGTCTGCCATGAAGAGTCGAAGAGCTTATGTCCATCAAGCAATGACGCAATACCAGCCTTGCCCTTGCATGGAAGAAGCTTAAGGAAGGGTGTCAAGTTCTCGGTACAGACAACTTCATGGGGTAGCACTCCGTATAGCAGGTGCATGTTCGTCGCGTTCGCATCGATGTGGTTGCCCTCGGGCTGGAAGGACATGACGGGACGGGTGGTTCGGGTGCTATCAATGAAGTTGAGGGAGGCACAGAAGAGGCCGGACAGCGCGTTGGTGAGCGTCAGCCATTTGTGATCGGCCCTACATGGTTTCTACAGTTAGTCTGTGTCCAAGTTCGTGATCCGTGGTGTTGGTAATAGAACATACTCCTCGTCTGTGTCTGCCTCCAGCCACGCCCACATCTCAACACCTGTTCCACCCTCGCGCGCGCCATTCCACGGCCTCGCGCCCCAGCTCTCGGCATCCCATCTTCCCAGGCTGAACCTCAAGTGCAACTCGCGCGTGCCGGCATGTTCGAGAATCTGGCCCAGCGACCTGGGGAAGAATCGGAAGTTGTGCGCCTCGAAGGCAGAGAGCGATGTGTTGGAGCGGAAGTTGAAGCTGGCGAGCAGGGCCGACAATGGTAGCGGGCGCAATATTAACTGCTCATGGTAGTCGGATCGGGAGTCGGAAATGGAGGTGGAAATTGCATTCGCGATGGCAGCGTAGGGCGAGAAGCAAAGAAGAGAAAGTAAGGAGAGTAAGAAGGAAGGAAAGAATCGACGCATTGTATTAACCGTATCGCCGGTGTCTATCCATTTGCTTTATTTGTTCGTCCACCACAAACTGCCAAAAACAATTTCCGGAGACAATGGCAAGACAGAAGACGGAAGATGTGATGGTGACAGTTGTGACGGGATGTTGGTGTTGCTGTCAGATCGCAACTTGGACCCCCCCCCCCGGTTGCTGAGGTGCTGGAGGACGGGAGTGCCTGCCGCGCCCTGTCACAGCGGGACAAGACCTAGAAAACTGTTGATGACAGCACATTTCCAGTGGATGAACAGGGATCATAGCGGCAACAGGGGAACATGAAAGTGGGTCCATTTCCCCAGCTTCAGCGTTTAGGTTCCATCCAACAAGCAGCCTTGCAGCGCGGCTGACTTTTGCGCCTGCATTCGACCTCCAAAATCTTGGGAATTTCTCCCAAACAACAAAACACCATCAACCGCGAAAGTCCTTTTACGAACACCAAGCCTCGCATTTTCCGACAAGACGAATCCGAAGACAATTTTCGAACACCGAAACGATTAATAGTTAATAAACAACACCACCAACAATGGCGGCCGAACAGAGAAAGCTGCTCGGTAAGCCTCTCCCTCCACCATCGCATCCTCTCCCCTCCATCCTCCCCATCCCCCAAACTCCCACTAACTGACTTCTTCTCCCCTCCCCCTCCAGAGCAGCTAATGGGCGGCGGCATCTCCTCCCGCTCCGCGCAACTCTCCCTCACCGACCCCAAAGTCTGCCGCTCCTACCTCGTCGGCACCTGCCCGCACGACCTCTTCACCAACACCAAGCAAGACCTGGGCCCGTGCTCACGGGTGCACTCCGAGGCCTTGAAAGCCGAGTACGAGTCCCTCCCCGACCAAGACAGGAAGAAATACGGTTTCGACTACGACTACATGCGCGACCTGCAAAAGTACATCGACGAGTGCAACCGACGGATCGAAGCGGCGCAGCGACGCTTGGAAAAGACGCCCGATGAGATCCGGCAGACGAACGTTTTGCTCAAAGCCATCTCCGATTTGGGCACGACCATCGCCACTGGGCTTTTGGAGGTGGAGATCTTGGGAGAGCTGGGCGAAGTCGGACGGGCGTATGACGAGCTTTTCAGGGTGCGCCAGGCGCAGGCGGCGAAGCAGGAGAAGGAGAGAGAGCTCAAGGCGCTGTCGGATACTAGTGGTCCCAGCGGCCATCAGAAGCTGCAGGTGTGCGATGTTTGTGGCGCGTATTTGTCGAGGTTGGATAATGATCGGAGACTGGCGGATCACTTCTTTGGCAAGATGCATCTTGGTTATGCGCAGATGCGGAAGACGTACGATGCGTTCCCGAAGGAGATGCGCGGACGCCAGAGGCCGATGGGCGGCATGTCGGGCGGCGGTGGTGGTGGTGGTGGTGGTGATGATGATATGGGTGGTGTGCCGACGGGTCCGGGTGGACGGCATGATGATTGGGGAAGGGGCCGTGGACCTAGGAGTGGCGGTGGTGGTTATCGTGGTCGTGGTCCTAGACGTGGTGGATGGTAGAGTACTTGAGGTGATGGCGGCCAGACCAAGTAACGGTCAGTTGGCGTCCAAAAGAGAAACTGGTCGGTTGGAAGCGCGTCAAGGGAGATGGGTAAGATCCAAAATCTGGCGGTTTTATGTGCATTGAAAAGGCGTTGGGGGCGTTTTACACTATTCGAGCTTGGGATTTTGCAAGGAACTCGGAGCTTCTCCCGTTGTGGTCCTTATTTTTGCACCCGTGTATCCAAAACAAGCTGTTAGTTATATCATGAAAGCGCAGCACACAGAAAGGTATAGATAGAATCGATGATACCAGCAATTACAGTTTTCTTAAAGCGGTACAACTCGTGTATAATCTTCGGTGTGGATCGAGTGAGGGCCAACTAGTAATTTCAATTCAAGTCTCTGTGGTATCAATTCGTCTGTTCGCTTCTACATAATCGCTGTCGTCTAGAGGATATATCTCGTCTCATGGAAAAATCCTTCCAACTCGCTAGTCACAGAAACAAACCCTAGCTTATAGAACCATATTCTCTACCGTCAAGTTGCGCTTGCATCTGAGGATCCGTCCATTTAAATTCACCAGTCGCCCTTGGGTAAGAAAAACTCCCTGCCTCGCTACCAGCGTTGAGGTACTCATCTGATGACGCATTTGCCGCATCCGAATGCCTGTTGGGACCCGTCCACCGGCGCATTTGGGTAGTATCGGATTCTGTCACCCATTTCACAATGTCTTTGGGGTTCTCATATTGGCGAATAGATCGTTTATTTTCATCGTGCTCCCTTCTCCATTGTTGATCGTCCATCAATGTTTTGTAGCGTACTGTAAGTGGCAACCAACCGGATAGTGCGTGGCTCACTTGTTCTTCTATTGCCCCTGACATCTCTGCGACGTCCTTTTGATATTGCTCGAGTCCTCGTTGTACCCCCACCGCCTTCGACTGTTCGAGAAATTGGAGGGCGGTTGGTAACTGGCCTGGCGCTGGAGTGACATCCGGGGTCGCTCTTTTGAGAATTTGGCGGGCAGCGACTGCCTGATTTGTAGCTGAACTGACATCACGTTCTTCTCTTGTCCTCTCTGCATACCATTCTTGTATCTTCCTGAGTAGCCTTTGATTTTGCTTGGGTCCTCTTTGTACCTCCGCCTTCAATGGTTTGAGAGATTGGAGGCCAGCCGGTAACTGGCCTGGCGCTGGAGTAATATCAGCCGTCGCTCCTTTGAGAATTCGGCGGGCAGCAACTATCTGATCTGAAGTTGGAGTGACATCAACCTTCGGTGGTTCAAGACCTAGGTGGGCAGCCACCCTTTGGGCTGGAGCTGAGATGAGATTCATCACCTTCGCTGGCTTTGCCGACTTATGCTCCGGTGTTGGCTTTGCCGGCTCATGCTCCGGTGTTGGCTTTGCCGACTCATGCTCCGGTGTTGGCTTTGCCGACTCATGCTCCGGTGTTGGCTTTGCCGACTCATGCTCCGGTGTCGGCTTTGCCGATTCATGCTCCGGTGTCGGCTCTTTATTGACTGTGTCTCGCGATTCAGAGTTATAGTAACCTTTTGGGCGTTTCATTGGAATTAACCTTGGTTTGGTACGAGGAGGGTTCTCATTGCTCGCCAACGGGCTCTCTGCGTTCGGCGTATCCTGTACATTCGCTGGAGTTTTCTGGGACTCATTCTTTGACTTGGTGAGATTGGAGCGAACGGTTGAAGCGAAGGTTGGCCGCGCATAGGAAGGTTTCTAGTTTTCCTTTGACTTCGCCTGCGCGTCCGCCGCCTCCTTTGCCTGTGCCGCCTTTTTCGAGATACTTTCTTCCACCTCATCGTCCCATCTGCCGACAGCAGGCGAGAGGGGCAAGGAAGCAAAGGATAGGGGAGCATTTGTGCTGACTTGCGGTGCGGTGGATTTGCTGCCTGGGAGCGCAGGGAACTCGTCGGGGGTCAACTTTGGTTTGTCGGCCTTTGGTGCACCAGACCCAAGCCCGGAGCGTTCAGCACGAGGGGCCACTGGGCCATCCGCCTTCCAGTCCCTGCGCTGATAAAACCGCTTACCAGACTCGTTCTCCGGGTCCGGCTGGAAAAGGGTGCGGCCGCCATACCCATCACCTCCCCCACGACCTCTTCCGCCACCGAATCCCCCTCCTCCACCACGACGTCCACCACGGTAACCGTCTCCTCGCTCATTGCCGTCAGCCGGGTCTTGCGCCCACGATTGTGTGTTTGCAACCCCCCTAACACCCCTGTAGCCTCTTCGGTCCTCCTCTCTCATGCGCTCCTCCTTACCCTCGTCCCAAGAGCCACCCTCCTTGGCGCCCATAGCGCGCATCTTACGCTCACGGTTCTTTTCCCGCTCATCCTCCATCTTCTTGCGGTCTTCCTCGGCAGCCTTCCTCTTGGCCGCTTGTTCGGCACGACGTTTCCTATCCTCTTCCATGCCCTTAGCGTAGGCGGCAGCATGCTCAGTTTCGTCACGCTGGGCCTGTTCGAAACGCTTAGTTTTCTCGGCGGCCATAATGCGCATCTTCTCCATCTTGGCTGCCAGTTCGTCTTCAGTAAGCTTGGTGCGCGGATTCGCGCCGGAACCGATTCTCGCGGCCGAGGAGGCGCTCGCAGTGTTGCGACCAGCTTCCTTGTCCCTGGCTTCTTTCTCGCGAAGTTCTTTGGGGGCAGAGGGAGGTGCGTTGGAGGTTGACTGCTGTTGTTGAGACTGAGTCGGGCTGTTGTTGCTGGCGCTATTGCTGGCGCTGTTGTTGGCTTTGGGGTGACGATTGTTGTTGCGCGGTTGCTTCTCAGGACGATTGGCAGGGGCGTGACGCGAGTTGGCAAGTCCTCTGGGTGTTTGAGGCGCGGGAACAGACTTCTGAACAGGCGCTGGCTCGGATGGTTGAGAGAGTTCCACGGCAGTAGAAACAGGACTCGGGATGTTCGTATCTTGGACGGGCGCTCCTGTTTCCGTAGAGATGGTCGCGACCTGCTCCTCAGGCGCTACGGGCTCGAAATCGTCGGCGAAGAGATCGTCGTCAGTACGACCTCCGTACTGTTCGGGGTCCATGACTCCGGGAGTATATGTTTAACACTTAAGAATGTAATTGAAGGATGTTGGTGAAGCGAACGTGGCCTCTGAGAACGCCGGTTGTGATAGCAGGACCAGAATGGTTGTGGTCGTGGTTGTGGTCGCGGTTGGGCCGCGCGTACTGTTAGGGAGCAGCTAGCTTCAAGTACTTCTGGACCTGGCGAATGTCGAAGGCGAATCGAGAAGCGGAAGGTCTGACCGACACGATATGTACAAAATTCCAAACAATTCGATGTGATCGAAGGAAAGGACGAATGGATAGTTGACTGTTCTGTTGGCTGGGACACAACGAGGTCGCAGGTGGGGCAAGCAGAAGGTCGGGCAGGCGGGCGCGGGAATCGGAAAGCACAGGCGGGGCAGGCAGTGACGGGCAGTCGAGGGGAAAAGTTGAGGCGGGGGCAGGCAAGCAGGGTCCGTTCTTGGCATTGGCGGGCAGGCAGTGGGACAGCGCCAAGGGACCCGAGGTTCAACCGCTCTTGCAAGTTGATGCCATTTCCAATGAACTTCCGCGTTTGGACTTCAACGACTTTTACGCCTTCCCAGATTCATCTTCATCTTTTCTGAGAGTTCCCGCCCTGAATTTTTACAGCTTCGGACTCAATATCTGACCTTATTTTACAAGATTCGCGTACAGTTTGGGCAAAGCCTCACTGGGCGACACATCGCTTTGGTGTTTTCCCACATGAAATGGGCTAATAGTGTATCATGTGCAGTGCAACCACACTTGTCACTCGGCGAACTCAACTAGCTATAAACCGAGTGACTGCGGCACATATATCAAAATCTAACGCCTCCTCGCTTCTTAACGCCGATCGAGTTCGGAATCACTGTGGGCAGTAATTCTCATGCGTTTCGCCCAGACGGATCTCGGCTGGATAAGCCTATCGTGAGCAGGGGATTTGACGATGCTGGCGATGCAAGTTGGCCGTTGGATTTGTGATTGAGGCTCTACGCCGTGTACTAGCGTCTTTCACAAGCGAGTGCGAGATCACCTCCTCCTTGGACGAACACTGAATTCCGTGTGGACTCGGAGCACTTCACCACCTTCCCGTTCCCGCTGTCTCACCTTTCTCGCGCTTCTTGTTGGACATAACGAGATTCATGAGGAGGCCCAGAGGTTCCACCATGTCAAGGAGGGCCTTCCGGGCCCAGATGACAGAAGCGAGGGGGGTCCTGTCATCTTTCTTTGTTCACCACTTCGCGACTTCAGGAGTCCACCTTATTAACGATCTGCCACTGACCGAGTGCGAGTGGCCGAGCCCATCTCCATCCGGGCTGCAACAGTCTCACATCAGCCAGAAACAATCCAGTAAAGATTCTGGCAGTTCTGACAAGACCAGCCCCCGGTGCCCCCCGCAGCCGACGTAACGCTCACCTTGTTCTAACTTGTGAATGATCCCATATATCTTACCAAGCCCATTCCCTTCCCTTTGTTCTTTTCAAATACTGTGTACATACGTTTTTGAGCACATTTTATCTTTACAAAACTATCAACATCAGTCATCGTCAAGATGGGGGACACTCTTGAAAAGCCAGACTTCCGGCCCATCTTTAACCCAACCAAACAACGCCCGCTTGGAACTCCTCCGCACAAGGAGGTAAGCATTTCACCCATTGTTTTGAGAACGTTGGGAGACTGAGAGACTAACATACGCCAAAGACCATCATCAAAGATGCTTTCAGACTTCGCACTCTGATGGCCATGGGCGCCCTCGCTCAGATCCTCCTCTTCGCCATCCTGCCCTACCGTTATGCCATTGTCCCCGCCTGGATCCTCGCCCTCCAGTCCGTCGGTTCGACCATCGGCCAAATGCTCTTCTACAAGACCAATGAAAACCCATTCATGAACGGCGTTGTGCAGGGCATTACCAGCGGCCAGCCTCCCTCGTGGCAAACCGGTCGCTACCCTAACGTGCCCTGCTCCAGCCCCATCGTCGTCTTCCACCTTGGCGTCTCTTACAACCACCCGCTGGGCCCCGCCTGCCCCGGCGGCAACGAATTCTACACCCACTTCATGAACATGGTCAAGGCCATGAACGAGAAGAAGGAGGAGTACGGCCTCCTGGGCATGTCCAACTGGAAGCAGACCAAGCGCGCGACCCACAACGCCGCCCTGATGATAATGTACTTCCGCAACGTCGAAGGGCTGCACAAGTTTGCGCACGACAAGGAGCACCGCGATGGCTGGGATTTCTTGCACGATTTCCGCAAGAAGGGATACAACCACATCACGGCGCTGCACGAGACCTTTGAGGTGCCTGCGGGCGCCTGGGAGTCTATCTACTTGGATTCGCCGCCCATTCTTATGGGAGATACCACTATCAAGGTTACGGAGAAGGATGGAAGCTCGACTTGGTATAAAAGTCTGGTTGATGCGTCGGTGAGGCCGTTGACTGGAATGATGAACCGGATGGCGAGGGGTAAGACGACTGCGAGGGAGAGGCCCGCTTATTAAAGTTGGTCGTGGGTTGAGACGAAGGACTGCTGGATATAGTGAAATAGGGCGCGGCTTTCGATAGACAGGGACCTCAACAATTAACTACACCTAACAGGTGGTACGCCTCAATGCCAAAAAGACCACAATGCCATGGAAGGTTCAGATGTGTACGTACAGCCACGACCGATCATCCATCCGCCAAGTGAACCCCTCCGCGGGACGTCTTCCATCCCAACTCCTCCCCCTCGCCTGAGGCACCACTGGCCAGCACCGCGCCGCGTCACCCTTTGCAACAAGCAGCTCCCGCACCTTCCACTTTCACTTGAAAACCACACATCGGTCCCAGGTCCCAGGGCCTAAGCACGGGCACCATATAAGTTCCTCCATCCCGTCTAGCAAACGGGTCGACCACAAAAACTACCCATGTGGTCGAGCGGTATGGTGCGTTGCTCACAGCCACCTTTCTTCAATAGCTGCTCGAACCATACAGTTCTCAGAACAACACCCCGTCAGAACAAATAGGCTGGAACGTTTGAATGTCAGACAGAACTGCGGTTCACGATTCCGCGCCATCTTGAGCAACCAGTACCTACGTAGTAGAGGAAAGTTGTAGTAATCGAGATGGAAACTGAAGACGGGGTAAGTGGTTGTTGTGAGGACGGACTCGGTTCAATTCTGGGTCGGTCGTCCCTTTTTTTGAGTAGTTTTTTGCAGTTCTTTCCACTACCCCTTTCATCCCTTTCTGGTTTTGAATTGTGAGATCAATCTCCTTGTGTGTTCGCTCATTCGTCTGTTTGTCTCGGTGTTGCTATGGTTCGATTTTGTCGTTCGCGTTTGGGTTTACCGTTCGCCATCTTGGAGCTTCTGTCTGTCTCTTGCGCCCCTTTTGTCGCGAGCTGAGGACGTCGCGAGCGCGGGACATCATTGAAGGGTCACTGCCAATAAATATTACATTACATCAACAACTTAAGGTACCGCACCGTCCACAACTCCCCATGTTAGATGATGCATACCTTTCAGATTCCCAGGTTTTATTTTGTCCATTGAAGTCACGTTTCACTTCACTTGATCATCATCCATGTCCTCTTCGGGCTTCAACTGATCAGTGTCAACGGATCCATCAACTTCTTCTTTCCCAGTGGATGTCACACACACCCAATTTGGCGACACACCCCAGAAATCCCTCGCAACATCGTAACTGTATCAAAATGGTCTTGGGAAAAAGTTTCCAAAGTCAAAAAGAACTGGTAAATCGCATGCTAACAGAGTCGCGATTTCGGAGTGGATAACTTTATGGAAAACTCACCTAGAGACCCCGCAAAAAAACCAGTGAGATGATCATGTCTTTTGTCAATCTCTGGCCATCTGATACCGGAGTTTCATTATCTTCCCTCAAGGTGTTTGAGTGGAGGTTCAAAGAGTGATCAACATATGTGGTCGTGATCTGTTAGTGGAAGTTAGGTACCTGTGTAGGGTTGTGGATCACAGTCTATTGATTGTTTGTGTGAGGTTGAAGCTTCAACATAATTATGGAGCTGTCCATGGTCCCAAGCAGTGTCTTCCCGGTGCATCCGAGTAAGGTAGTTAGTTTCACTGTATCATCTCCATTATGATCATGTCGTTGAAGTATGTAGTAGATCAATGAAGTCGACGTTAGCAGGCGCTGCATGTACCCTAACCCTGTGACAGTCTTGCCCCTGTGGTGCACATGTCGAAGCTCGGAAGCATCCTCCAGCTCAAATAAGCCATATCAGAACGCATGAACAATTCATCTGTCAACACATGATGTTTTTACCAAAGTGGATTACCCCGTGCTTGGCTGGCGGTCAACATGTCCATTAGGGACCAACATCACCAACCGAAATCTGCACCAATTTCCGGAGCTTGAACCCGGTATTGAACCGATTCGTTGTTTCGATGTGGAAACAGTTTCTGGAAAACTATTTTGAGATTATAAAGAACTCGCGAGGTCTTTGTCCGTTATCGCGAGGGACTGGTTGTCAGAATCGATCGGGAAATAACCTTGGAGAAGAAGAGGACGCTCTTGGCTCTTTGAGAGACATGCCGAGGTACCTGTGGAGGCTCATAATGGAGGCCGCAATTCCCGTTGACGTCCAGGGGCAGCAGCGAATCGTGAACGAGATCTCGAGTTTTCCGGGGAAATTGCATCCAGGCGTCGTCAGGCCTGACGTACTTATATACAGGGACGGTACAGTGGCCTCCCTTGTTGGCGCAGGCCAATCACGAGCAAATCAGCGTCCAGATCCGGCATGTCGTTCAGTGAATGGGCCACTGATTGACCAATCGGTGCGGAGACCGCGAGAATGACAGGCATTTCAAGGACAACTCCTTTAGCACGTGTTTGTGCCTTGTATCTCGGCCTGTGGTTCGCTCATTGTATTTGTCCCGTCCTCTTCTTCATTGTCCATTTCTTGCATCTGTATGGCCATCAACCGTCTTTACTGACGCCGTTTCTGTTTTATGATTGTTGGCTGCTTCCAATTCAGCTTCACTGGTGCTCGCCTCAGCTCTCCATCCGCCTCTATCATCCACCTCGAGGTTGTCCGTCGTCCGCTCTATCCGCACCAAGAAGAAGACAAACCACAGGCACGCCAGGCCTCCCTCCTCCTGCGCGCAAAAGTCGTCAGACTTCTCCTTCCAAGATATTAAAACCCTTTCCATGGCTGGCTCGTGGCATAGGCCCACGCGTACAGCATGGACCTATGGTGGCGCCTGCTGTCATCAGATCGACAAAAGCAATCGAAGGAAACGGGGCAATCAAGCGCCGTAGAGGAGCATCCAGTACATCAGTTACACACAGCGCCACAGCTACGCGCCGGATTGGCCAATCTCAATACGAATGACCACAACCGCCCGATAGAACCTCGATCGAACAAGAATTCTGATACTCCTGTTTCCACCTCTGCTCCAGCTCCTCTCTATGTTCCTTTTGTTCCTGCCACACCACTTCGAACTTCGCTCTTTTCTCTCGCTTCTCCTTGCTCTCCAGCTTATTCGACTGATTCCTCACCTGCATCTTTGTCACTGGCCTACTCCGATTATGATACGGAGCTCATGGCCCTCTCGACCCCGGAGCTACTCGATACCTGCCGCCAACATAGGGATAATACCCCAAAGGCTTTGGCAACACAGAAGGGTGGTATTGTGACGGACCGAACAAATTTCTACAACAGCCGGCAGTATGTGCAGCGAGCGAGTGGCAGCGGCATGATGCCCAATTCGACACCTTCTACCAACATGTACCGCCCCACAAGGCCACCAAGTCTGGATGTCCAACCTTCACGCCAACAAAAGAGGTTATCGCTGCTGGGAAGGCCATCGCCTGCGTATAGTGAGGCAACCAGTGCCAGAAGCAGTCTGGTGAGCCCAGCTCAGCGGAATCCTCCGGTGCCGAGTTTATCGTCCAATCGACTCCTTCCCGGACTCGGTCTTCCGGACCACCCCCGGCAACAGTATACTTACCATTCCTCCGGCGCCTTACGTACATCGACCATATCCGAGGACGCTCCCAGCGAGAGAGAACTGGTCTCTGAAATCTCCGCTGCCATACTGAAGGAAACTGAGGAGAACGCCGCGGCGGAGCAGCCATCGACAACGCTCAAGATCTGGGGCGCGGTGGCCAGATGTCTGGAGGAAATCACCGTTTCTCTTGGGCCCCCAAACCCAAGTGCGCCGGCGGTATCTGCACCACCGAGTATAGCATGCGCTCCACAACTAAGAGCCACACCATCCATAAGGAGAATGTCGAACTCGGTACAATCGGTGGGATCGCGAAGGACGTCTTACGATGTTGGAGCCAGGAACGATCTTCCGTCCCGGCATCGGAGGGTGATGAGTAGCAGTTCCTTCCGAAGCGGCCGACAGGATCGCGATCTGGAAGCGACATATGCGATGGGTGAGCAGGGGGTGGAGGAATACTCCTGCCCATTCCGGGTGCGCAACCCGGTTCGCTTCAACATCCGTGACCACGAAGTTTGCGCCATGACTTCTTTCGAATCACTGGCCGACTTACGACACCATGTGATGTCTTACCACAGAAGGCGCGCAATGCCTCATCAGTGCCAGCGATGCAAAGTCGAATTCCCCACAGAGAAGGCCTTGTACGACCACTTGATACTCCCCAAGGATGAGATGTGCGACACAGTCCCGGCGGGAACACCCCGCAATCCCGAGGATGGGATATCTGAGGATGTGGATAGGACTTTGGCCTCTGGCAATGGGATCCGAACCTGGGATGACTTATGGCGTCTGATCTTTCCTATGGATGATCAGATTCCTAGTTCCGGTAAGCAGCAAACCCGAGAGCCTCGAGCTGACCTGATGAAGGAAGCTATGACAACTAACTCACCATGCAGACTTCCATCCCGTAATCGAACTAGCCGAAGTCGAGCAGCAATTCGACGAGGGCCAAGAAGCGCTGAAAACGCACTTGCAAGAGACACTTCGACTCTTTATTCCGGAGGCCATCGACGACGCCTACCGTAATTTCTTGACCGGCCAACTGGAGCTGGTCTTCGAGGCACACAAAGCCAATACCATCAGGAAATGCCTTAATCGTATTCACGGCAGCACCAACAACGACACCACCGGCGGAGAAAACATCTCCCCAGAGGACAAGAGGCGACGATCCTCAAGCGGCGCCGGTAACGTAAATCTAGCGCGCCGCTCAACGCGCAGAAACCGGCAAAGCGCCGTTTTCCAGGGTTCTCGCGCCCAAGAAAGGCATTCATCAACATCAGATGGCCTGTTCTCCCCTTCCTTGATTCCGCCTTGGCAGTCAAGACGGGGAAGCAACACCCCCAGTAACGTCAGCAACAATACTAACAAACTAACATCACGGCGAATGTCAGACAACACCCGCAGCCGACCAAACCTCACCGGCAACCCCCCAACCAGCCCCAGACGCCTCTCCCCCCACCCAACACCCACCCTCTCCGTCTCCGCCACCGTAGCGACCAACGAGTCTGACGACGCAGCTCTCAAATCACCCACCACTCCCGCTTCCGCTTCCGGCTCAGCGCCTTTCCTTGGTGTCGTGTCCTCGGACAACGGCATCGAACCCTCACCCATCACCCACTGCACCTGCGCCTCCCCCTCCACCTGCCGATGCAACGAACTCCTGGCCTTTGGCATCCACCATAACAATCACTACCACGGGCATCCTCCCGCCCGCCCCAAAACTGCACCAATCCCCTGCGGGAAGCGGATGGAAGAACTGTCTGTCCCCAAGCATCGGTTGCGCCACCAGCCAGCGTTGCAAGTTAGGACGACGGGCATCGATCTAAACGGGGGATTGGAGGGGCGAAGGGCTTGGACGGGTGATGTCCAGATGTACGATGAGGATGACAGTGACGATGATGAGGATTTAAACAACGTGTTCTTGAGGCCGAAGACGGGTGGGAGTTTGGATTCGGCTTTTCGAGGAGCGATGTCGGCGAGGGAGGCGAGGGATGTGCGGGAGTCGTACTCGCCGCAGAGCTTCAAGGAGAGGTTGTTGAGTAGAGGGAGTAGCTCTAGGGGGTTGAAAGGGGTGGCGGTGGAAGGTGGTTCGGGGGAGGAGGAGGCTCAGACGCAGGGACTAACTGGGAATGGAAATGGGGGGAATGGTGATTCTGAGGGGACGTCGAGTCAGAGGGGGAGTTGGATGGGTTGATCTTGGTTGACCAAATGAGATTCCTTGGATGTGAAGAGCCCAGACCTGGCTGGTGTCGTGATCAGAGAGTGTGGGATTAATCTGAAGAAAGAAAGAAGGAAAGAAAGAAAGAAGGAAAGAAAGGAGAATGATAGCTGGTTCTATTGCTCTGAGACTTTACGCGGATATCCTGGATATTCATGGGAACCAAACAACTTAGTTTCCATTTTTACTAGAAGAACGATAATGAATAATGATAGCTGTTAGCATACAACCCAACACTGGTTTGTTTGTTAGCTCGAGACCTCAGGTCAACATTCTTAGGCGTTTTCAGATCCGATTCATGCGTGTCGATTCATAATTAAAGTCTAATCGGTCTTCGAATATCCCAATTTTGGGGCTGAATATGTCATGTTAAATCTTATTAATGCATTTTCGATTCGTACTTAACCATTTCTATACGTCCTTGCAAGGTTCAGCTGAGATAGTTCGGGATAGATCTCGTCTATAATAGCAGGAGTATCAAACTAACAAACAAACCAGTATTAGATTGTAGATGTTGCGGCGGGTGGAAGTTGCCGTTTGAACTTGGGATGTCAGCTACCTAGAGATAGCTTTGGAACACCTAGATCTCGAATAAAATCAGTCATCCTGTAATATCAGACCCATCATAACCAAATGGCTTCTGCAATGAATTCATCAAGGTCCTCCCGTCAGTCCGTTTCATCGTCGGGTTCATCGTGTCAGCGACATCAACTCTTTAGTGTAAGTGGCGGTGGGTAGGTGGGGCTTCGCAAAATCTCAACCCAACCGAGGCGGAGTTAAGGTAGTGTAAGGTAAGCATACGGTATTTTTGCTACTCAAAGCGGAGGAGGTGAAGATGCATAAGTTGGTTGGTCGTTGATGGAAATTGCAGCAGGTTTTTACTTTCTTTCATCGGGGAAGTGAATGGAATACAGCAGCCCAGACCCTGCTTATCGTATACGCGTATACATATCTGCGTGGGGACCGAAACGGAACCGACCAAACCGACTGCGCGCTAAACCGCATTCGGTTCAATGTCCTAAGCACTCAGCCTCAACTCAAACCGATAAGCGCCAGATCGGATTCATCGGAAAGATCCGAGACGGGACTTGTTATTGAAACCCTGGACTTAAGGTGGAATTGGGAATACGCGTATAGCCCGGCAAGGAGAACCGAGAAGCTTAGCTTGACCATCTTGTCAGGCTTTCCAGTCTTCAGTGAGGACAGAGGACACTAATGGGATACGGTGGAGGAAGTAGGCGAGGTTGTTAGGAGATTAGGTATCGCAGAGCTATGCGCGTATAGACTGGGGTGATTAAGATCTTCGAATACGGCCTACCAACGGTCCAGATGGTCCGCTTCTTGCTTTAAACTTCCACCTGTTAAGCTTGTCTCATCACTCTGCAGCAGCATAGCCGTTAGTACTGTAGACGGTAGGTAAACAGACAGTCCAATCCAGCCCAACCAATCCAGGCAGGCAGGTGATGTAGGGCAGGGCGGTAGCGGGTATCAAATAGCAGATTCGCTGCGCGCAGCAGCGGAGATACTCCGCAATGTGGTTTGGTTTGGTTTGGTCGAGTGTTGCGGTTGAGTGTGTTGAGGCTGTGAACTTTTCTCTGAGGATGGATTACGCGTTTAGGCTACCTATCCATGTTTCCTAACTGCCTCTATTGCTTCTGGAAGTACTTGCTTCGGTTTCCTCGTAAGGGTTTAAGGGGCTGTGGTACACCCTTCCGGACTGGAGACGGGACTTACATATATCCTGAAGCGGCGCCGGTTTCTGGGGATGTTGTACTCACATCATCATCATCATCATCATCAGTAGCCCGACATTTCTTTCTTGTCCCTCTTTTCTTCCCGTCTTTTTCCTCAACCTCTCTCTTCTTTTGGCCTAGAAGATATTTAATCTCAACCGCCATCCTCGAAGGCTCGCAACCATGTCAGACTTTGAGTTCTTCAAATATGACCCGTCCCTAGCAGCCAACGCCGTCTTCGTCGCCTTGTTCGGCATCACCGCCGTCGGCCACACGTTTCTGCTCGTTAGGAACAGGACGTGGTACTTTATCCCGTTTGTGGTGGGATGTCTTTGTACGTTTTCATCCGCCGTTGAACGTTTTACCCAACCCGACACTTGCAGTTCGCTAATCATCGATGCCGAACAACAGTCGAAACTATAGGATATATCGGCCGTATCATCGCCGCTGGACAAACACCCAACTGGACCTTGGGGCCGTACCTCATCCAGAGTCTGCTAATCCTCTTGGGACCTGCCCTCTACGCCGCGTCCATCTACATGATTCTCGGACGGCTCATTCGCATGCTGGAGGCGGAGGCGTACTCGGTCATCAGGGTGAACTGGTTAACCAAGGTTTTCGTCTTGGGTGACGTCTTGTCGTTCCTGGCGCAGGGTGCTGGTAAGGTACACACTCCCTATCATATTGCTAGTCAGCACTCTAACACAAACACAAAAAAAACAGGCGGCGGCATCCTCGCCAAAGCTTCCTCCGCCAAAGACCAAGACCTCGGCAACAACATCGTCCTGGCCGGGCTGGGCATCCAAGTCGCCTTCTTCGGGCTCTTCATCCTGACCACCATCCTCTTCCACGTGCGCATCGCCGCCAACCCTACGCCCAAATCCTACTCTGTCACCGTCCCCTGGCGCCAATTCCTCTGGGCCCTGTACGTGACCAGCTCGCTTATTCTGATCCGGTCGCTCTTCCGCATGGTCGAGTACGCCTCGGGCTGGGATTCCGTGTTGATGAAGCGCGAGGTGTACCTGCTGGTGCTGGACGGCATGCTCATGGCTATTGTTAGTGCGGTGTTTTTGTGGTATCATCCCAGCAGGATTCTGGTTGGGTATAAGCAGGTTGGGATGAGGTCCGTGGATCTAGAGGGAACGACGGTCGAAGGAGAGTACACCATGACATCGTATGGCGGCGGGCAGCAAAGTCCGAGTCCAAGTCCTCTTCCTAGTGCCAACCTGAAGGCGTACGGCTCTCGCCAGTCGTCGCCAGGGGGGAGGAATAGTTTGGTGTTGGGTCAGGGTAAGCGCCACCGCCATTCACCGTCAGATGACGTGAGCTCATACACTCCGTTGCGCAGATGAGAGGATGAGGGGATGAGCGTGGTAGTCGAAGGGGCTTGGTTGAGGTTTGTGTTTGGTACAATATGGGTATGTTGCCTATAGACGGTGGTTAGGTTTTCTTTTGTCATAAGTGGAAAGACGGACGATCGATTGATGTCTGTTCAGCGGGATGTTAAAAGGGCGTTTGGCGGTTAACATTGTCTTTTGTCTGATAATTGTCTTGTTTGATGGGTAACGGAGAGACGCGAGAAATAAGGTGTATAGACTTGGGATAAAAATGACATGGGAGATCAGAATCAAGTGAGATAAACACAAACGTCGATCTCAACTCAACGAGCTCAACGGCGGTTTCCACCGTAGCTTGTCATCCCGTATCAGCGCGCAAGACCGCAAACAGCTCCGAAATGCTGTTCGTAACCTCATGTGGTTCTTGAAGCAAACATTGGACGGGCAACGTGATGATATAGCATCCTTCGTTCTTTAATCCGAAGATTCGCTGCCAGAGATCATCAGTCATAACCGCAGGGTTCAACCACCACGAGCTGCCCAACTCCTCGTCGTGATGTCGAGATGATAGGCAAACAGCAAGCAATGATAAAGGAGCGGTGAAAACGGGCAGAATTCCCAAGAGGACGAGATGATGAAGGTAGCATCGAACACCCGCGACAGTCACCGTCAAGCAGAGCACAGGGAAGAAAAAACTGTTGAAAGCTCATGAGAAACAGATACATTACTGTTCCAGTAATTCTTGAATTTTATATACGTTTGACCTCACGACCTAATTTTTTCTGCTCTCAACGTGACGTTTACCCCTCAATTCACAGGCACATGCCCGATAGCAGCCAGTTGCAGTGGTGGTTCAGGTCATTGTTAGCGCCCAGGCTGCTACCGTTGCCGCGGCGAATTTCCTCAGCTGCAACCCTTGCCCCGCAGCAAAATTTCTAATCGCTTATCAGCGCGATTCCACAGTGGAATTAAATCAAAATCCAAATTTTTTTTTCTTTCTTCACGACACCTTCAGCTTCTCCCCGGGGTCTCGTCTTTTCCATCCCATCTTCGCCTCCAGTCTCTTCACTGCAGTACTGTGCCCCCTCCTTCAAAACCCTTGCTATCCCCCCCCCGGTGTGCCCGACGGGATCTTTGTTCTTCTTTTCCCTTTCTTTTCTTTGTTCTGTTCATCTTTTCTCTTTTTCCTTTTTGATACCCCTTCTGTTCACATTTCCTTGAAGCGCCATGGACAAGCAAACGCTTGCCGCGCTCCTCAAGGAGTCGCAGATTCGTAAGCATTTCCCTCGCTTCCCCTCGTCAGCGACAAGAATGAACGCGCGAAACTGACTCCTCCTCTCCAGCTGATACCCAGAGAGTCAAGGCCATCACGGCCGAGCTCCAAAAGAACTACTATGTTCACCCCGAGTGCCTTCTCCTTCTCATCGAAGTTTTCGCGACACACGATGACCTTGGCGTCAGGCAACTGGCCGCTGTCCAGGCTGCCAGACTCGTCACCAAGCACTGGGCCAAGATCCCCAAGGCCCAGAAGGTGCAGGTCCGCCAGGTCCTCCTCGAGGCCACTCTCAAGGAGCAGAACCCCAAGTGCCGCCATACCGCTTCCCGTCTTATTGCTGTCATTGCCTGCTTTGACTTCGAGGAGGGCGAGTGGGACAATCTCCGCGACATTGCCATGAACTTGGCTACCAACGCCGATGTTAACCAGCGTGAAGTCGGTACCTACATCATCTTCAGCTTGATCGAGGCCAACCCCACCGCCTTCGAGGACCTCCGCAAGCTTCTCGAAATCTTCCACCACACTCTCCGCGACCCCCAGAGCGCCGATGTCCGCATCAACACTATGATGTCCATTGGTGCCTGCCTCCTCATGTTCGACCCCGAGGAGGATCCCGAGGCCGTCAATGCCCTTCAGACCCTCGTCCCCTCCATGGTCGACGTTCTCAAGCACGTCGTCGAGTCTGGCGATGATGAGAAGATTGCCCAGGCTTTCGACGTTTTCCAGCAGTTCTTGGCTTGCGAGTCTTCGCTGCTCGGCAAGTATCTCAAGGATCTTGTCAAGCTGATGATTGACCTCGGCGGCAACCCCCAGGCTGAGGATGAGGTCCGCGCTCAGGCCCTTGCCTTCCTCGCCCAGACTGTCCGTTACAGGCGCATGAAGATCCAAGGTATGCGCGATGTCGGTGAGGAGCTCACCATCAAGAGCATGGTCATCCTCACTGAGATCGACGACGATGAGGATGACGACGATATGAGCCCGGCCCGCTCCGCTCTCATGCTGCTCGATCAGCTTGCCAGCGACCTTCCTCCTCGCCAGGTCATCGTTCCCCTCCTCAACGCCTTCCCCAAGTTCGCCACCAACCCCGAGGCTGGCTACAGGAAGGCCGGTATCCTTGCTCTCGGCACCGTCGTCGAGGGTGCTCCCGACTTCATCGCCAACCAGATCAAGTCCATCATGCCCCACGTCATCACCCTGCTCAACGACCAGGACGTCGGTGTCAGGCATGCCGCCCTTGTTGGTTTGTCCCGCCTTGCGGATGACATTGCCTCTGAGCTCTCTCCCTACAACGAGCCCATCATGACTGCGCTTGTCAAGAACCTCCAGGCTTCCATGGCCGCCACCACCGATGCCACTCAGGCCAAGAAGAACGTTGAGATCATCCGCTCCGTTTGCGGTGCTCTCGACTCCATGTCTGATGGTCTCGATGCCGAGTTCATGAAGCAGTATGCTGGCGAGCTTGTCGCTAACATCGGCGCTCTGATCGGCCACGACGACTACAAGGTCAAGGTTGCTGCCTCTGGCGCTATCGGTGCCATTGCCGAGGCTCTCGGCGAGGAGTTCAAGCCCTACTTCGACAACATCATGCACGCTCTCGGTGCCTACCTCACTATCAAGGAGTCTGAGGATGACCTTGCCCTTCGCAGCGGTGTTTGCGACTCCGTCGGTCGCATCGCTACTGCCGTCGGTGCTCAGACCTTCCAGCCCTACGTCCTTCCCCTCATGAAGTCCAGCGAGGAGGCCCTCCATCTTGATAGCACCAGGCTCCGCGAGTCCTCTTTCATTCTCTGGAGCTGCCTGTCCAAGGTCTATGAGAAGGACTTCTCTCCCTTCCTTCCCGGTGTCTTCAAGGGCTTGTTCCACAGCCTTGAGCTCGAGGAGGAGGAGATCAACCTCGAGCTCTCCGAGGCTGAGCGTGCCATTGCCGGCACTGATGAGGAGATCATCACCGGTGGCAAGCGCCTCAAGGTCAAGGCCAATGATGATGAGGACATCATGGACGATGAGGAGGGTGAGGACTGGGAGGACATTGGCATCTCCCCCGAGGCTTTCGAGAAGGAGGTTGCCATCGAGATTATGGGTGATGTTATCACTCACTCTTGCTCCGGTGCCGAGATCAAGGAGTACCTTGAGAAGGCCGTCGAGATGATCTCCCCTCTCCTTGAGCACCCCTACGAGGGCTGTCGCAAGGCTGCTATTGCTACTTTGTGGCGTGCGTATGCCCGCGTCTGGCAGCTGATGGAGGAGGAGACTGGTTCTAACTGGGAGCCTGGTCTTCCCCTCAAGACCCAGCCCACTGTCACTCTTGTCAAGCTTGGCGAGATTGTCACCAGCGCCACCCTCAAGGTGTGGTTGGAGGAGATGGATCGGTACGTACATTTTCTTTATACCTTTTTCCCTTTCGATGTTCGAATGATGAGCACCTTTGCGTTAAACCCAGCTCACTCAGAGGCATTAAATGTCGATGCTGAGAACGCGCTACATCTACTCCTGACATGAACATGATATCCTACCTTGTTTGATCAATCAACTTTTGCAGCATGAAGCTAACTGTTGAAAAGTGCCGTCGTTACCGAGGTCAACCGCAACGTTGCCGCCACCCTCAAGGCCTGCGGTCCTGCCATCCTTGCCCAGGGCGAGTTCATGAAGGAGACCATCAGCATCCTCAGCACCATCATCACCCGCTCTCACCCTTGCCAGCAGGATCTTGGTGACGAGGATGAGGAGCAGGAGGTTGAGGGCTCTTCGGAGTACGACTGGCTTGTTATCGACACTGCCCTCGATGTCGTTATTGGCCTTGCCGTCGCTCTTGGTCCCGCCTTCTCTGAGCTCTGGAAGATCTTCGAGAAGCCCATCTTGAAGTTCGCCTCCTCCGAGGCCGAGAACCTCGAGCGCTCCACCGGTGTTGGTGTGATTGCTGAGTGCGCTGCCAACATGGGCGCTACCGTCACCCCCTACACTGGCAAGCTTATGCACCTCCTCCTCAAGCGTCTCTCCGATACCGATAACGAGACCAAGAGCAACGCTGCCTACGCTACCGGCCAGCTCATCCTCCATTCCACCGACAGCAACACCTACCTTCCCCAGTACGAGACCATCCTCCACAAGCTGGCCCCTATGCTCCAGATCCCTGAGGCTCGTATCAAGGACAACGCCTCTGGCTGCCTGTGCCGCATGATTCTTGCCCACCCCGACCGTGTTCCTCTTACCCAGGTCCTTCCCGTCTTGGTCGATCTCCTGCCCTTGAAGGAGGACTACGAGGAGAACACCCCTGTCTACCAGTGCATCTACAAGCTCTACGAGCAGGGCGAGCCCACCATCAACTCCCTCACTCCCAAGGTCATCCCTGTTCTTGAGTCTGTCCTCAGCCCTCCTGAGGATCAGCTCAGCGACGAGTCTCGTGAGCTTGTGAGGAAGCTCGTTCACCAGCTCTACAGCGCCAACCAGGCTCTCTTCGCTGCCAACCCTAATGTGTTGAAGCTTGCTGGCATCCTCTAGAGTGGATGTTGAGTTGAGAGTTGTATGATTTGCATAGCACGGACCGGGGTACAGGTGTTTAATTTGGCCATGATTTCTAGCCGCATGAGCGATGACATTAAGACATGATGATTTACAGATGCCACTCAAGGGGTTAATTATGTTCACGCCTGGGAACAAAGGCACTTGTTTATAAGGGATATAGAGGGAACAAAAGCTGGGAAAAGCAAGGATGTTTGGGTTTTGTTTTCAAAGATGACAGCTATTTGAACGAGCGTCTAAGATATGATGCTTCAGAGCTTCCAAGCCAATAAAAGAGCGTAATGCCGTTGGCTATTCTTCACGTGGTGCTCCATCGTCCTCCTGTGTCCATGTCCTTCCTCCTACTTGCCTCTCCATGACTTTTCCCTCTGATCACGCCGTCCACCTCCACCCTCCCCCTTCTCACCGCCCACTCACTCACTTACTCACCCACTAGACATACTCAACAGTAGCCCTCAACACATTCCCATCCGCCTGATAAAACTTAATCCTAACCGTCTTCCCACTCTTTGCCTTTGCCTCAAACTCGCTCGCTTGCGCCCACAGAGCCTGGTACTTGGCATCCTTATCGTCATAATACTTGGGGTGCAACTTGGTCAGGGGAGCATCATCAGCCGTGTCGACGAGAACGTCGCACCACCGCTTGTAGTTGTGCACGCCGCAAGCCACGGCGAAGAAGTCGCCCTTGCTGGTCTGGAAGCGAAGCATGCCCGAGGATCCAGAACCCCCCATGGAGAGGACGTAGACGCCCGTGGAGTCGATTTGGGACCAACGGGTGCCCTTGCCGAACCAGCAGGTTTGTTCGACGAGGGTGAGGGTGTCGGAGGTGTCGTTGATGCAGCGGAGGTGGATGGTGTAGGACATTTTGGTGGTGGTTGTTGGGTGGGTTGTTGGGAACTAGATGGGAGCTGGATGGGGGTGTTAGCTGGATGAGATGGGCTGGGATAGCGAGGAGGAAAGAGGGAGATGGGAGATGGGAATTGAGAGATGGAAGATGGAAATGAGAGATGGGTTGAGGCTAACCTTGAGTGCTCTGAAAGAGGTTGTTCGAGTGTCTTGTCTGAGTTGACTTGTAAGTTGATGAGTTTTCTATTCCGACCTTTGGGGGGAGAGGATAAATAGATGCTTTATACTCGAACGAGCACCATCGCATCTCTCCCGTCCTCACTCTCTCTCTTCTCCTTCTACTCACTTTTCCCCCCCTCCTGTCTCAGCTGAGTTTCCATTACACATTCGAAAGCCTTCTGCTTCCAGAGTCAACATGTTTCCGGTCGATGGAACGTATCACCAGACATTTTCCCCTCAGACTGACTGGCTTCATGCAAGAGCGGTGTCGAAAGCGTGGCGTGGCCTGGCTGGCCTCTCTACACTACTGTCTCCGATGATCTGCAGTTGTTCGGACTGCCGCTTCTCACTCGTTGAAAGGTAGGTGACGAGGGCTTAGTTACCCTACTAGTTAGGGCTGAAGACGGTTTACGCTAGCCTTAAGACGTCTTTGACGCCTATCCCGAGTTCTCACAGACTTGAAAAAGTAAGACAATGTTGTTGGTTGGGCTACGCTACGGGCGTCAAACGCCGATCAATTCGACAAAGTAACAGAAGGGGCTGGTACCACCTCTCACAAACTACCACAGCATGAGAAACACCTCAGTTACAGACTTACAGTTACAGATCGGGCTCGAACCTGATTCCCGTCGGTGAGATAAACGATCAGGGAATATCCTATCTGTTTTCCGAGCCGGTGACCAATTGGGCAAGATGATCTTGTGGGGCACTCAAGCATTATTCTAGACACACCTTACCCATGGCGAGATCCCTGTTTAACTCGTTGCGTTGTCTTGCTTCTAAGCGCCCAACAAAAATACAACTCCCTCTTCGTCTGGGGCTGTCCTGAGTTCCAGTCCGCCCGTGGCTGACTTCCTTTTTCTTCGTCAATGCCGTAACTACTCTCAGCCTAGGTACCCAGCGCCTCCTGAGAGACAGACTCCCTCCCATCTTACCTCTACCATCCGGAAGTCGTTCCGAACAACAATGTTCAATCAAGTAACACAAAACCCCCAGCCAGACAAAGCCTCAATCGCATGGATACGGGGAAGGGAAGCCCTTAGGTACCTACCCAGGTAGTGTAGGTGTTACGCAACCCCTTCATCTTCGCACTCGTCGGGTGTCTCGGTCAAGCTCCCCGCAAGCCACCGAAGAGGGACAGAGGGACAAGTCCCGAGAAAAACTTCAAGGGACCAGACCAAACCCAGCCCAACGGTACACAAACTGTGGGGTATATAGTTTCACAAAAGAGGGACTGAGCGACGGCCACAGATCTTGTCTTACCCCATTCCCGTAGATGGCGWCGCCATCTWCCCGTGTGCGAGCTGAGAAGCGGGAGATGTACGTAAGCCAAAGGGCTGGCTGGATACAAAGAAAAGTGTGATGAAGACTGCAGGAATAGAGGCATGCAGAGATCGGGAATCGGACGCGGACGGACATGCCGGCATTGACCACGTTGGTAGCCGCTGATTGAGGGGTAATGAGGGGAAGGGGAAGTCGTAGGGCTTCCTTGATTGGGTTAGAATTTGAATCGGGACTTGGGGCTGAATGAAGCATGGAGGGTGGTTGTTTTGGTAGAAAAGTCCAAGCTCTTCCTTTCTTGGTGGTGAGTTGAGAGCGAAGTGTAGACGGCAACTCAACACCGGATGAAGTATTGCCATGCAAAAAAATCGCAGCAATTGAATACTTGCTTGACGACTATGGTTTCAGAGTGAAACAAATCCAGTTTATGAACAGAGTTGAGTAGTTTGTGACACTGTCTTGGGTGTATTTGTGATAAATGGTGGAGAGCCTTCTTTCATCCGATATAAACAAATCACCAAGCCCGCATGGCTCAGTGGTAGAGCGCATCACTAGTAATGATGAGGTCGTCAGTTCGATTCTGGCTGTGGGCAATGAAACATTTCTTTTGCTATTTTTTTTTTTTTCCTTTTCCGAATCAACTTTTTTTTTGCAGTTTTGAACTTTGTTGAGGTCCTCGGCATCATTCGTCGTCCTCGGAAAAGAAAGACAAAGGAGAAAGAGAAGACGATTCATGGTTTTTTATCTTGTTTGTAGGTGAAAATGTACGATAGCTTCTTAACGTACTACATACAACTTGTCCATGTTTTTTTTGTGCGTGTAATGAGAGTGAAGGAACATAGGAGATATGAAAAAAGCGTAATGATAATTGCTTCTAGTGTTTCTTTCCCGCTTTGAAGCACGGGGTGCATACTCGCCACAACACATCTGCAAGCTATTATGATGATGACCTGGGATGTCCGGGATTTGTCCTGGAGAAGATGCACGCGTGGAACCTCAAGGCATCCTCGAAGGGAAGGAATAATATTCTAGGTATTAATTCTATCTGTTCTGTGTAGAAAAAGAAAAAAAAAAAAGTGTGAGAACACCAAACAACAAAATCGAACGCAGGCACATATCTCCCGTAAGAGTAAAACCGCTTGTGACTTCTCCCTCGGTTCGCTGAAGGTATCCCAAGAGTTCGTGACAGACCCAAAAGCATCTCGTCAACATTAAACAGGCGGTACACGCTGGCCTTCCCGAAGAACTGACTGGTCAGCTAGAGACCTAGAGGAAAAGAGAACACCCGTAGCCATCTGGAAAAATAGGAAGACGCTCGACGTACTGTATGATAACACCCCAATCAGTCCCTTTCCTTCAAGCCATAACCTCCTCCTCAGCCGATTGATTCGTTGGCGGAACGACCTTCACAAACCTCCAAAATGTGCCGTCATCCTCATCAGCATCCCAAAACATTTTTACTTGCGATCCCACTGCCCAGCCCTCAGGCCTTACCTGTACCTTGACCAGCCTCCGGGAGCCACTCGCACAAGCTGGGCAACCCGTAACCCGATGAAGATCACACGGCCGCCACGGCATCGACCTCTGTGGTTGTACAAGAAGCGAGTACATTGCGGATGCCTGAAATTGCGGTCGACCCCCAAATTCCTCCATATCTCTCTCTGCTATCCCACGCTCTTCGTCTTCGTATTCTTCCGGTCCGAATTCTTCAAAACCATCCACTTCCCCATTCGATAGTATCACGTTCGGAGCCATCACCCCGGATCTCAAGCTCAGAAAGGCAAACTTCTCCGATGGCCCAGGCTGAGTGCTAGAGCACCTAAATTTTCCCGACCTCCGGTTCGCATTCCTTCCCTGTCTGTCGTCCCCGTCGGCGTCGTGGCCGAGAAACCTCCCCGTGGCGGCGTTGCGGAAGCTGAGCCAGTTGTCCGCCTCCACGCACTCCCAGTGCCAGTTAGTTTTGCCTTCGAGCAGCGAGGGGTGGGATACACCGGGTATTGGTTCGGGGACGCGGTGGAGAGCCAGCTTGCCCTTGATTATGCTGAGGCCGCGGTTAGTAGGCTGGTGGAGGATGATGTAGGTGAAGCCGGCTGTTGGGTAATCGCTGCGGCCGATGAAGTCGGACAAGACGGATTGGAGATCGGGCTCCATATCTAGGGCGTGAATGCCTGGCATGGTTGCGGGGATATTGGGGCGAGATGAAGAAGGTTCGGAGTAGGCCGAGGGGCGTGTGTGTGAAGGAGATCTGGTGGGGCTGGGAGGTGCTGGAGCTCTGACAGGAGAGAGTGGACGTTTCCGACGGTTGTCTTGAGTGCCGCCACTCATCCAGCTTTTCGGAAGGCATAACGCCGCGGCCCATGAGAGCAGATAGGCCCATGCGAGTAGATAGTTGAACATCTGGAAGGAGGATAGGTATTGAATGATGTCTAATAGAGGTTGAAGAAAGAAAAGGAATCGAGGACAGGCCAGATGAGGAGCTGTTTTTGTATCAGGAGGGAATAAGGTGGCCTCTCCCAAACCTTTGTGATCAGGTTTTGCAGACATAGCCTGAATCACGTGGAATCGACAATGCAAATTTCTCAGGTTCTGCAGGTAGAGGCACCTCCAAGGCACAGTAATCAAACCGACAGCTCAACAGCTCCTCCAGTTGTCTCCAAACTGGCTGTATGGCGGAGTCAAGCGAAAACACGTTTCCAACGCAGTCCGAATGCATGCATGGATGGCAGCTTGATTTTGACGGGAGTCGACTGAAAGATCGTTCAGAATAGCCGAGGAAGTACGGGTGCGCTGAACTTAATGCCGACACAATTCAGGAAATTGTTGAGTGCTGAGTGGCAAGTGTAGTGCCAAAATGGGCCCTTTTTCCTTGATTGTGTTGGTATCAAGATTGCGGAGGAAGATAAGAGTGTTGAATGTACCGACCTGGGAACGATATTTGAGTGACCGAGTGTTTATAAGTTGTAATCCAGAAGAATGCGGGAGACCAAATGAGTAATTGGTGATGTCCTTGATTCTGAAAAAGAGACGGGAGATGGGCCAGAAGACTGGGGGGCCTGGGTTTGTAAACACATTTTCTCGCGGCCAGCCAGGCTCCCAACCAACCAACCCGCTTGACCTTGGGAATGGCTTCCTTCCTCGGCATTGATGGCCTCCTTCCCCTTTGTGATGGCCTCCTTTTGTGCCGGCGACAGCCTCCTTCTTCACATTAGGGCGTGCCTTCCATATGACAATTGCTACCGAGTAAACTCGCGAAATCCGGTTTAGGCCTTTCCCTCTTTRAGCGCCGGGCAGGGCAGGACGCTCCGTAAGCACGCATACACCAGCAGATGTATCTGTCCCGATAGTGAAAACTCGAGGATAATTCCACAACTCTAACTTGCGTGCGTTTCAATGCACAGGCTCTGGCTTGCCCTGTACAGATTTCTGCCCTGCCCGGCGCTYAAAGAGGGAAAGGCCTAAACCGGATTTCGCGAGTTTACTCGGTACATTCCTGCTCGTCAACCCCGAGAAGCAGGTGCGTGCCGGGCGGTGCATTCCTCGGTTCAGACGTGAGCCCTCAAGTACCTGCAGCAAGATATAGGTACCGCAATGACTCGGGGCGTTGGATTTTAGCAACCAGGGAAATCAGGCATAATCAGTACACTTGWGGCACCTCTAGCATTGCAGACTGCTCGAATCTCTTCTAAAACCCAAACCCTAAGGCACCTAATACATAGATTCTRTCAGTTAGGCCTTGGATCCTAAAACCCAACGCCCCGAGTCATTGCGGTATTGCAAGTCACCTGAAATGTGGAAGGTGCTAGCAGATATCCGAGCTCGCCGAGTCACTCGGGAAAGAACCTTAGAAAACTCTTGCGTGATGGTTTCCCTCAGATTTGCTCATTTCACACACATAGAGCATCAACTTCAAACAAGAAAGAAGTCCTGGGTATCTCCTGCCCGTTCCATGAACTCGCCGTCCATAATGCCGTCGCAAAACGCCTCGCCGACAAAAGTGTAGATGCTGTCGTTTTCGTCCGGGCCTTGTCGGCGATATGACGGGCTCCGGTTGTGGATGACTTGACTGATGAAGTCTGTATTGCTCGTGCATGGCGTGGATCTCCGCTTCCGTGTAGAGAGGAGACTCGGGGAGTTTGAAGTTGGGGTCATGGTAATCCTCCACAGCCTGTTTGACCTCAGTGGCCGAGTTGACACGACTCTCATCGTCCGACTTGGCCTGACTCCTAGCGTCCGGTTTGAACCGGTATCGATCCGTGTCAGAGGTGACTGGCCTGATTACATACGGGATCAATCCCCCTGAAAAGATGACCAGAACATCGCCTGGCTGCGTATGAGATGGGGCCAAGCCCATGTAGCCCTTTTTGGTGAGATATGGACGCAGTTCCATTCTCAGAAGCGTGTTAAATATGTGACACAAATATTCGAACAGCACTCCTTTTCTGTCCTCGGCTT
This sequence comes from Neurospora sp. FGSC 26638, assembly GCA_009804825.1. Taxonomy (NCBI): domain Eukaryota; kingdom Fungi; phylum Ascomycota; class Sordariomycetes; order Sordariales; family Sordariaceae; genus Neurospora; species Neurospora sp. FGSC 26638. Next base: position 48,330 of record RAOB01000189.1, read on the forward strand.
TTTGGACGACCTCTTCCTCCGCCTTGGATAGAATTGGTGTGAATTCGACATCTGGTATCGTATGCTGCATCCGTTGATGTCTCATTGACATCCGAATTCGACAATACTCCAGAGTCTGCTCAAATATATATGCACCCAGTTCTGACGGAGGTCTAATCGACACAGGACAACCCTCCTCCCTCTCGGACCACCGCCATAGGTCACAGATGGGCACACGCCAAAGGGCCTCATTCTGTCTTAAGGCATGACTGTAAATGTCATGTTTCTTCTCCATAGACCGATACCAAAACTGTTTTATCGAGCACAGTGGGTCATAAAAATCAGCTGCTTCGTCGTAGTCATCAACCGTGGCAGCCGCCGATGAATCTCGTTTCTGTATGTAATTCCCCACCTCCTCGATTGTGTCGACCAAGAAACCTCGGAGTCCAAGGGTGCTCTGAAGAACGGTAGGTACAACTTGAACTGATGTATTCCAACTTGCTAAATAAGAACGTAATGCCGGTCCATGCTGACTCCTATATGGCAATCGCAAACCGTTATACCAGTCGGGTACCCATGAAGGTAGTGGACACCTCTCAACCACGCCGTCCTCCATTTCCGCTACTCCCTGCTTGGGAAACTGGGCCAAACTAAGGACTTGAAGGAGTTCATGTCCCTTTTCAATGAAAACTCTTGCTATTTGTGTCAAGACCGTCGTCGTCTTTGTCTGATTTGAATAATCAGGGCGAAAATCAAGATCATCATCATCGACATCCGATGCAAGGCCAAGTAGGCCATAAACTCTATCCCGATATTTCGATGATGTCCTTGGGAGGGTTGTGTCTGTGTATAGGCGGTCAAGAAGTCGAAATAGCCTCATGGGTGAGCGTTTGCCCCTCCATGACTGAGTAAATTTCCACTTCAAAGCCACCAACATGGCAGAGAAATCGTTGTATAGCCTCAAAGAGTCTATTGCAAGCGATCGTAGTATGTCAGTCGACATCTTGGGTAGATCAAACGAGACCCCCTGTATCCAGCGCCATAAGACTTCCACGAACAAGCGTGACGAAATAAAAGTACGGGTATCATGTAATGACCTTTCTCCGCACACAAAGACTGCGTCTCTAGACAAAGACAGCTCCTGTATGACCCAGATGCGCGAAAACCACTCTCTACGGAGCCACTTCTGTAATTTGTGGTGTCGGATGAGGGGGGCATATATCATGACCACCTGGTTTATTATATCCTGGAAACTGGGCAAGGACCAGTTTTCTTCGTTTGTGAGGAAGCTTCGGAGTTTCGCCAGGGTTGGTTGATTTCCCATAGAGATTGTTCGATGGTATTTCCAAAAGATTTGCGTGACGTGTGCATGTGCATCCATGACATCGTCTGAGCCGTCAGCGGTTGGACCGAGCCAAATGACAACTTGTTGTGCTAAAGAATAAATTTTGCGCATGAGCTCAACCTGGGCTGATTTCTCTTGGTCATTCGATTGGTCAATGCAGATCTGATCGATCCAAATCGTAAGGGACTCTGATCCGCAAGAGCTCCGAAGCTGGCGCAGGCAGCTTTCTAGAGAAGCCGTTATGGGAATGCTCAGGGCTTCGCGCCCATGATCATTGGCAGGACCACCGCCATCTGTTGGTCGACTGGCTGGGATTAAATCATGATGGAGATCCCCAACTTCGGTTGGCTTGGTGGTGAAAATTTCGTGGGCTTTGGTACAATCGCCCCAGGCGTATGATAGAGCACGGTACAATGGAGTTTCAAACGTCCTTCTGGAATCTTTCGTCAGGCCACAGCCCTGGCAAGCGTCGCGGCCGTACCTGCGCTGAAGGTTGATATACCAGAGCGGATCTTGAACAGAACACTTGGAGCAAGGAAAGCCGTCTCCAGCGTATTGTGGAGGCTCTTCAATGAGGACGGCGTATAATCGACACCAAAGGTCGTCGGTGAAGTTGGGGGCCGGGAACAGCTCGAGGAGACGGATTTCAGGCAACTTGAGGTGCAAAGGGATTAGGTCATAGCTGAAAACCCCTCGGGCGGTGTTTTCCAAGTTCGTTGGTGAAGACATATGTGACGGACTGCCTTGACCGGTAGAAAGATGCGTACTGAATCGTGTCTGGTAAGAGAGGTCGAGGTTCTCGGGCGACTGCTGTTTGAAGCATTGAGATTAGAGGAGAACATGGGCGGCTGTATTCAGCGCGGGACCCCGAGTTGAAGCTCACGTTTGAGCGCTATCGAGCCAGCCTCCTGACCAGAGCGTATGCAAGTGACCGTAAAGGGTCAGTTGTGGCTTCAAATCACAAGCACGGAGCGGAATGAGCAGATCGTTGTTGGGCACACTCACTTGGGAATATACTACATTCTGACGGCTTTCAGCCTTGCCAAATTTGAGGCTTTCTCCAGAATTTTGACCCAAAGATTGACCGGAGTCGATCTATCATGACAGCTGGTAGCCGCCGCCATCATCGCATGTGGTCATAATCGGCCATGGTGTTTTGCTGCGCCGCAACACATATCGGGCAACATATTGTGCTGTTAATGTTGTGGTTGACAGGACCGACTTACAAACTTCAATTCCACTCGTTGTCAAGATTTGAAGAGTTATCGATGATGATGTATGATCGAGTGTCTGGCAGGAAAGTGCGATGATTGATGTGAACCTCATTGTTCATCTAACCCTAAACCCCATTATCCCTCAACCGGAAGATATCGGCTAGTACCCGCACGTGATGACGGCTGCACAACTCCCATCTCCCATTTGCATTAACCGTGCACAGACCCCATACCCGGTGCCCGCATCTCCAAGCTTGCACAATTTGACTGGAACCGCAAACTGCGACCACAACTGCCTCACTCCTTGCCTCCATCCGTCATCATCAACTCCGCCCGCCTCGCTCCGGCTCCATATCATCACGTACGCGGAACACAAAAGTGTGGAGATTTCGCCTCCCGCCCCTACGTACCGTTCGCAACTCCTCCCTCCCGTCCCAAGAAGTGCAACTCCACCTGCCCCGGACTCCCCGTTCCGTCAAATCAATTGAGTAATCGGGGGTTCGTTGTATCTGACATTCAACAACCTCGCTTCAACCTCCAATCCATCTTCGACTTGGAACTTCCGACACCAATCGATCGCAACAAGTCGCTTCCTCTCCCGAATTCAACCTCAACCTCACCACACCACACCGATCGCGCAACCGAAAACAACACAAACCAAAATGCCAGCCCCCACGATCCTCCGCGCCGGGAGGCGACGAGGGCGCCGGCGCGGAG